>BPLR01007800.1:0-61490 GCA_021605095.1 Caerostris extrusa
AACGGCAGAAATCAAAATTCGAAGAAAATTTTTCAAACAATGCGTAATTATAATTGATAAACAAGTTTGTATTTTTAGTGTCAATTTCATTTATAAGAACAAATCAAATTCTGTACTGAAACTACAATAGTTTTTGATGACTGAAAAACAATATATTAAAATAAGCTTAAGTAAGAAATTACTTATTATGTTTAAAAAAGTTTTCTTTTTGTTTGCTCCCAAAATTACTTTGAAAATTTTCTAATTTAGAACAATTAGAAAACAAAGCAATTTAAAAATCAAAAACTCTTTATGATTGGCAATATTTTTTTATGAAAGCCTGTATTTTTATTAGAGAAAAAAAACAAAATAACGTCGCATTTCGAGCATTTGAATGTTATTAGTGCAGGAGATTTATTTAAAAAGCAAACTGCAACTTCTAGTTACATATAATGGTTTGGAGTCTTGCAAAATCAGATTTTTAGTAAAATTGATTCACATAAGTGAATGTTGTGATCATTCCAGCAAAATGAATGTTTGGTATATTTGATAGCAAATGCTTTTAGTAATAATTTGCTTGGAAGTATAAGGGATGTTCACTCAAAACAAAAGAAAAATGTATTTTTATTCCATATATATATATATATATAATCTATCAAATGTAATAACATGAATATAATCATTCATGAGATAAAATGTATATGAAAAAAAGGATCTAAGTATGCATTTTTTCACTCTTTCTTACATGATCTTCACACGAAAAGGAATTTCATGCGTTTATAATTTTGGAGAAAGCAATACAACTACAAATCTCTAGTCTCAATTTTAAATTTTCAAACGGTATGCATTTTTATTCTAATTTTATTATTTAGATGTAATTAAATACTCATTACGCGATGGTTAAAAGTCGATTAAAATATATATTCAATTCTAATAATTTATATATTTACAAGCACAAACATGGGCCTTTCAATATGAATTATTGTGTTGAAGCGATCAAAAATTTACTTTTTATTTCTTTGTTTGAATTTTACTAGCAGAAAAAATATGTATATTTCATTTAAAATTATCTAGAATTTTTTATTTTATTGGTTTATGCCTTATGAATCTAGATAAAATATTTTGAAAGCAGAAATTAATATCTTGGTTATATATTTATATTGTTAATTTATTTCTTTTTACTCCCAAGTTGGTTTTCGTTCACAGTACTGGTTTTAAAAATATTAGAAAATGACAAAGGTAATTTGGAAGTATTTAATAAATAAAATTATTTTCAAGAAATTAAAATTTGTCCTTGTAAGAAAATAATTTATTGTGGAATAGGAAATATCTATGATAATATCATATGTGAAATATCCTTAAGTATTTTAAAATTTATTTTAAAATTGGAAATTTTATGCTTTATCTATATAATTTTTACCTGTAGATTCATTTAAACAAATGACATAAAAGAAGTACATGTTCTTAACCTTTAAAAGTGAGTGAGTAAAAGCTAAATGAGACATTTTAACATTACACCTAATTCTTTATTAAATACTGATTTTCATTATTTAAAACTTAAGAACTACTTCTACATTATCTTTACCATTTTATATTTCTTTTTCAATATTTTTTTGTCATGGAGGGTACAACTTCAATTAAAATTTAGAGTCAAAAGAAAATAGGCAAATAAATCTAACAATCATATAGCAAGATTTTTTCTATGCTGATCATTTTGTAAATTTTTTAATTCTAATTAAAAAGAAAATTTGAATTTTCAGATATGAATTGCATGCAAATTTTAAGAGTTGCATGTTATCTTTGTTATTTTTATAATAACAAATAAATGAATTTTTAAAATCAGAAAGATCAAGAAATGGAATGTGCATTAATTTTTAAGGGAAAAAAATTATATGCGGAAGCATAATGAGAGAAAGCTCAGCTTAGGATTAATTTTCCTGATAAATTATAATTCTCAAAATGGATTGAAAAAATATATCTTGTTCAGATTAGGTGGTCTGAAAATACACAAGAACATTTCAGACTGTTTAACTAGCAGATACCAACATTTTATATGCAGCGTCTAAATCATTTTTGGCGTGTCGTACATTTTACATGCTTTGAACTTTCACAAAATGATTTAGAGAATGCTGTTACAAATCACTGCGAGTATACTTTCAGAAACGTGATCAGTACTTATAATTCCATACGTAGGCTTTGGAAACAGCACACACACAAAAAGTAAAGCAAACAAATGTAAATAATGGTTTTTATCTCTCTCAACACGTGTCCTGGCTTGAGAGTCTTCTCGAAAGACATCGCCATACGTCCGCTCTGGAAAGTTAAATTACTTACTATCCGGGATGATTAGTTAAGTATGGGGCCTGCATCCGTTTTCATCATGCCTAGGGCGTTATATAAAGGCGACCTGGTTCGGGCGGAACCATGAGCAAAAGGTGGGCGGACCCCCCTTTTTACAAAATGACACCTCGAAGCTACGAGCCCTTTTTTTATTTATTTTTACCAGCCAGCGGCAATTTAAATATGCGCAGGGTTGTTGTGGGATGTCCACCCACGCGTTGCCAATCTCGGCGGGTTCGGCAAAGCATCGTGTTTCCGATTCAGATCGATACCACAGAAGGCACGTTTGACATGTAAATAGCAGACAGAAAAGACATAACATTACTCACATTAGCATGATGGCACACACTCAGTTCTTTTCCAAAATGGCGGCTGACTTTTTCCTCCCACGGAGATAAGGCACACAGTCACGCATATAAACAAGGCATTCCATGCAGAAGATCTTTCCTCGGTGGACAACGGATTGGCGATTTTTAATATGACACCATATGATCTTGTGTCAGATGAACATGACCATAACCCCCTTATTTTTTTGGCCGGATGGGAAGAATAATTCATTTTAGACACAATTCTTTAAAAGAAAGGCGGACAGCATGCCTCGTGACTGGAGATAGCCGAAGACTCGGCAGGAATCAGTAATTTGGCACGCCGCCAAGTACTGGAATCGCTGGCAGGGCTGGCCACGATCGATCAATCAGAGGCGGCGGGTGGATTCTGAAGTGTTCTGTTTTCCCCCTCCTCTTCCGAATTTTGACCCCTTTGCACTTGTATTTCGCATGCCCCACAGTGGAGTAGTTGGGATTTTGGATGTAGAGAGTTTGGTTGTGTGTGGTGTAGTATATGTGCCCCATGGATTCCGTTATGGACTACTTTAAGGAATACCTTTATTTGTCTTCAAGTTCGACAACTTAGATCATGATTTTTATTTTATAGCAGGTTAGTTCTTTAATTCACTCATAATTTCGTTATGATAAAAATTAAGTATTCTGGAAGCATGCTTTTTTAGAATAATTTTAATTCTGGAATTTAAATATATTGTAGCCTAAAGTTCTTTAAATAAACAGGCGATGAAGTTGCATATATATATTTTATTTTAAATATAAATAAAATTTAATATTCAAATATTGATATCTGCTTTATTTATTTATTTTATTGCTCCATAGATTTAAAAACAGAAAGAATTTTACTTAAAATCTGTGAATTATATTTCTTAGTCTATAATTGAAAATCATGGAAAAATAATTTCATACTAATCTTTATTTAGTACAAATAACAATAATTATTATTATTATTTCAATATAAGTCATAAGTAATTGTAAATATATTGTGTTCTGTAATGCAGTATTTAAAATATTGTTTATAATTAGAATTTAAAAATGTTCTTAAAAAACCCATTCAAAATATTAAAATTCGTGCAAAATTCAATTTAAAATATTTGTAAAAATATACATATAAAAAGAAAAAAAAATAAATCAGTATTTAATATATTGTGAAAAAAAATAAATCGAAATCTTCTTAAATTTCTTCTTTATAAAATAAAATATATGGAATAAATAACTAAAAAAAAAAAAATCGTTTTCTAAAATTTTAAAAATTCTAATTTTTATTTTATTGCTATTACAATTTTTCTAAAATATGTAAATAAATGAAATATGGCAGAAAAAAAAATATATTAAAATCCTCTTGAACTAAGAATCATATTGACATTGTACCGGGGCAAACTTCCCGAACTGGTACCGTTCCCCCCACACTTGTTGACCAGGCGGTGCAGTCGTTCTTCCACCAGCCCTTCTGGTGAAAAGCGGACTTTTCCCGTTTTGTAGAATTCCGTGGCAGCCTGGCTGTTTTCCGTTTGCAAGTTCGCACCTTATTGTTTTCATAACTTTCTTTAAACCTATGTATACCCTTGTTTCTTATGCACTTTAAGCTTTTATATAATAAAGCAAGCAACAAATTCTAAATTTTTAATTTTTATATCTGGCTTTTGGAAATTTTATGTCTGGTCTTATAAAAAATTAATTTAGTTTTGAAAATTTAAATTTTGAGTTTAAATAATAATATTGTAGCTTAAATTTATGTTGCTAATTGGTTTGCAGTTTTTATTTCGTTTTTGTGTTTTTGTATTAATGTAAAGGAAAATGTTCGTTTAAATCATTTTTAACTATGGTAGTGATTGTACGTTTAATGGACGATTTTGTATCTCTATATATAAAAATAGTAATTTTGTATTTGAACGAGATATTATTATAACCTAAAGTTAATTATATTTAAAAATTATAAAATAAATATATATATAAAATTAAATACATTTTGAGTCACAATTTTTATTTTTATACATAGAACTAAGTTTGTATTTAAATGAATATTATCATAGGTTAAAAATGAATTACACTTAAAGAAATTTTAAAAAGCAAAAAATAAAATTTATATATAATAAATTTTGCATTATATGTTTTTCGTTCAAATACAAAATTAAGTATGTATAAAAATAAAAATTGTGACATAAAATATATTTCAAACTAACTTTTTCTGAATCTTTCATTTTTTTTCTTTATTACTAAGTTATAACTTTTTAATTTTAATTTCTTACATTTTATTTGTTTATAAATTTAATTTCGTTTCTAAATTTAAAAAGAAATAAACTTTTTCATAAACACTTATAAATAATAGTGAAAGTAAATATTCTTAAAAAAAAATATTTTTCATAATTTAAAAAATGCAAATATATTTTAATATGTAAATTTACGCATATGTTATCCTTAACCTAAAAATTAAAAAAAAAAAAAATTTTTGCCTGTATTAACCTATTTTCAAACTCGACTTCCTATTGATTCCAGGACAATAAATTGGTCAAATTTTTCTTCTAGAGATGAATTCTCATTTCTTTTTCTTTTTAATTCTTTCTAAAAATAGCAAATAATAACAACAAATAAATCTTCCTTTTTTCATTTTTTTTCACACTTAGTTTTTTTTTTGTGTGTGACGTGTCAGTGACCTTCGCTCAAGTGCGGCAACCTCCCTGAGAGGTCTCGGCATCCACTACGGCAGCCCAGGGCAGCTTCCTAGCTTCGTTCTACCGTTCGAAACCTGCGCTACTGCGAACTCGTTTTCACCTCCCTCCCTATTTTTTTTCATTTTTTTTTTTAATACTTTTTTTTTCATTCTAATAGTTTATTGCATTGATATGTCAGCATTTAAAGTGCTACCCCCCACTCATATGGATTGGTATATATATTTTTTTTTTTTTCTGTCCACTTGGAATATAGTTAGATACAAAGTAATTAACTAAAGTAGAAGGAAAATATTATGAGAACATTGTTTATGTTATGTTACGAATTCTAAACAATTTTAACCTCCGCTTCCGTTTTTCTGAGATTTTTCTCCGTTTCTTTTTTTTTTTTTATTTTTTAAGCTTTAGCAGATTATATTTTATTAAGTTAGAAAGTTATTTTGTAAACATTTTGATTTCTCAGTTTCGACTATTGATTTTTTTATTCTTCTTTTGTGCTAATGCTATTTAATTTTCTGCCATCTTTAATAAATCATTTTGCAACTATGTTTTGTCTTTCAAAGCTTACATGTTTTGAAAATTTTTATTTTATTTATTTTTTTTTTAATTAAACTCTACTTTTTATTTATTATTATTACAAGCACAACGTTTATATCAATAAATTCATTTTACCTGTATTGGTTATAAATTTATGAAAAATTCTTTTGGAAAGTATTTATATATTCATATCCAATTTTATTAAGTTGATTTACAATATTTATTCTTTTATAATTATATTATATTATGAATTAAATTTTTTTGTGCTTTTTCTGAAATAAAAATGTGTTAACGTCGTGTTCTAGATTGTTTATATTTACCTTCAATGTATTTGTGAAGTACAGATTTCAAAAGAGCATATGAGTTATATTTACGAACAAAATCATTTGCAAATATGACAAAATATTTCTTCATAATCTTTTCATTTCGATTTAAAATTATTAAACTATTTCATTATATATATGATGAAAGCTTATTTATATTATTTGCTTGAAAAATAACGAATATTATTTATTGATTCAGTATATTTGCACGTGTCATTTCCGGTTGTTTTTCTAGAATTTCTCGGCAGATGTTTTACTTTTATTATTAACTATATTTCTGAAGCTCTTCATAAAGCATTTATGTATATATATATAAAAAAAAAAAAAAAATCTAGGAAAATATCCAGTTTTGTTACATAATAAAAATGTTAAAATTAAAAGATGTGCATTTAAAAATAAGTATGCATTCTCCCATTTTATTGAAAATTTATAAATATTTTGACTGTGGCAGGGTAGAAAGGTTGAAGAATAAATCAAAAGAGATGATCCTTCAAATTTCTTTTGTTTTAAAATGTACCTTTTTTTTAAAGATTTTTTAGATATAAATAATTACGTTTAATAATTAAGTTTAAAAATTCACATTGATTTGCATTATTAATTACACATTAATTTGTATTTGTATTAGTAACTTTAATTTGAGAATTCTGTATTCTAAATGTGGTATAGCAAACGTTCTATACTTTTTTAATTTTAGAATTTGAATTCTAAATGAGGTATAGGAAACGTTCTATACTTTTTAATTTTAGAATTCTAAATGTGGTATAGGAAACGTTCTGTACTTTTTAATTTTAGAATCCTGAATTCTAAATGTGGTATAGGAAACGTTCTATACTTTTTTTAATTTTAGAATTCTGAATTCTAAATGTGATATAGCAAACGTACTATACTTTTTTTTTTTTTGAATTTGTATTCTAAATGTGATGTAGCAAACGTTCTATGCTTTTAAGTTATATTATTTACTTTGAATTTTAAAATCCCTTTTTTTTTCAGTTGTAAATGTTTTAATATAGAAGTTTAGGCATCTAAATATAATTTAAAAAAAATTATTCTATTTATTATTAATATTTAGTTATGCGTTTGGGTAGAGAGTATATATATATAATAATCGAAATTTTTTTTTTTAATAATAATTGATTATTATGCAAACTAAGTCCTTGGCATTTAACTAAAAATATAATGCCTAATCTATCATAATATTTATCATTGTTACATTGTTATTTTTTACACGTGAGCGGAAAGATCAAGGTTAGAGAGATTGAGATGAAATGATTAATAAATTTCTAAACTTGCATATGCTTGATTACCACACCCTTGCAGGAAAATAAGTCTATCATTACATGTCCCTTAACAATATTATTCGCTATTTAATGCTAGCCAGCGTCTAAACAAATGAATTTTCCCTTAAAAATATCCCCTATCTGATTTTTAATCCCTTCAATCATATATTTCTTTTGATGCTTTGCGCTAGGAGAAGGGCCTTCTCGGTGAAAAGGAAGGGAGGGCCATTTAACTATTGATATGCAGTTTTCTGTAAAAATTTCAATCATACATTTCCTTGTTTGTTGAACGCCGTCCTATTGGTTGAGCAAAGGACTGTCACGTTGACTGATAAGTGTTGTGTGGAAATGGCTTTCCAGAACTGATAAATAACTTGAGAACTATGTCGCCGCCCTATTGAAATGCATGTGCAATGTCTATCTGTGTGTGTGTTGATTCTGGTCGGTCCAGATATTTCTCTGTTTGGAAAGGCTTGTAAACTGCAGCAACTCCACCGTGCCTTTTATAAACAGACAGCTACTTTGCATTATATCGTGTTTCTTTGAATTTTCTATCATTTAGGGGTGTGTTCCACTATGCAATAAGTATTTTATTGCCCTATTCGGACAAATTTAACAAATAATCATAGATTGTGTAATTCGTTTTCTTGCAAATCTCTCTATATGTGGTGTTTTGGGATATTGTTAACATCTAAGGAAAGGCAAGTACTATATTGTTATCCAAATCTATCAATTGATTCCTTTTATACATAAATTAATTCTTTTCTTTTTTTCTCAGTTTTCTTCTTGGTAATTGTAAACATCAAAACGCTTGTTGTCATGTTTAATTTTCATTCATTTTTGTAAAATCATCGATAAACAGTTATGTTCATTATTATTTCGTAATTATTTTACGAATATACTTAAATTAATTATATTCGTAAAATCATCAATCTTTTCAAATTTCGCAACCAAATATGTCAACAGTTAGTTGATTATAAAACTTACTCAGCGTTTATTTTAACGTACTAAATGATATCATCTTATTAAAATTTTTTAATAAGTTATGTATTTTTAAATAGCTCATCGTCATAGGTTAGATATTTTCAAGTGCAGTATTTTATTATTATTTTAATATTTACCTTTGATTTGGTTTGTCGCTCTACGGTCATTTTGTGAACACTTTGGGCTAATTAGACCTTAATATTTACGTATTAAAATATAATAAAATATCGAATCTTAATTATTCGACTTATTTAATCTTAATTACTCCACAATTATTATTTAAATTAATCTTAACTACTTCAAGATTCATTTAAGAGATAATATTTTTCTTATAAAATTTTGTATATAACTGCAGTTAGGGCAATTTCACGCGATAATCTTTTAAATTTTTTTCTCTTAAGTGCCAAATATATATTTAAATAATCATGACTTTAATCATAACTCACTATAATTATTTTTATTCTAATGAAAATAAACAAATAGCTAAACGAAATATATGAATCACTCTTACAAATCCTTAAATTATAAAAAAATATAAAAAGTACGAATTATCTGTGTAATTTATTTATGGCGAAAAAAGTCCTATAGTCCTCTTTTGTGGCAAATCTATTTGTTTCACTAAAAATAATCATGATTTTAATAATAATTCACTATAATTATTTTTTGTATTCTAATCAAAATAAACAAATAATTAAAAGAAATATTTGGATAACTCTTACAAATCCTTAAATCATGAAGTAATAAAGAAAGTACGAATTATATGTCTAATTTATTTTTTGACGAAAATTGCTATAGTAATTTTTTTTTTTTTTTTTTTTTTTTTTTCCTGCAACTTCAAAATTACTCAATTATTGCATAGAAGCTTGTAGGTATGCAAGATTGCTTGAACAGAACTAGAATATATGATTCATCTTGAGAAAATTCACAGTGCTGGCTTCCATGCTATATTTCTCAAACTTATAGAAACACAGCTTTTCGAAAAAAAAAATATAAAAAAATTCAATTGCAGCTTTTATATGCAATTTTTTGTAAGAAAAACTGAGCTGAGACAGCAGCTGGGGTAAAAGAAAGATTATTAACGAACACTTTTCTGTGAACCCAAACAGGTTTTTCGAACGGAGCTTCAGAAAATTAGTTCTGCATTTCTCGGCTCTGGGGGGACTCCTTTATTCTAAATGTTAAAAGAACCAACCACCTTAGCCATTGTCATCAGGGCCGACATACTGACGCTATTGGCGGGACAAAGGGTCCCTTTTTTGCTCTCTCTCTCGCCAAAGAAGCCTGTCATCGTTCGGCTGGCATTTCAGGGTGACAGGTACCTTCCAAAACGCGGAGGGGGAGGAAAGTGGTTCTGCACCCTTTGCCCAAGCCGACCCATTTAAAAAGCCTCCTCCCTCCTTCCCCCTCTTGCCTTCTTTCCGCATCATTCAGATGGTTTTGGGAGGGGGCAGGGAAGATCAAGAATTTTTGAATTAATGATCGGTTCTTTCTGAGAGTGTGTTCGCACATGGCAGAAGAATAATGTGTAATGGGTGTTGAGAGTAATTTATTAAAAGGGATGCAATAATTTCTGGCTTTTGTGTAATATATATGAGCATTATCGAAACAAAAATTGGGGGAGGAAACGTCACGAACAGCATAAGCATATATTGTTGCTCAAGGTTTGTAATATTTCTATCACAATAAGTGTTGACTAACATCCTCAAAAAGTTTGATATTACTAAATATTCTAAAAATTTCTCTGTATAAAGGTTTCAATGTTCTGTAGATTAAACTACTTATTTAAATTTGTAATCTGTAACGATAAAGAAGAAATTTTTTAATCAAGTTAATTGTTTATTCTCTGATATCTTAACAAAAATGTAATCATTCTTTGATAAATATATCACATACCTCCCATATTGATTGTGTTTGCATATCTATATATTTACTGCAGTTGTCGTACGATTTTTTATCGTTTATGTTTGCGTTATCAACATAACTAACTAATATCGTTTCGTTAACCGTTAACCAACATAGTTTAGATTTTTGTTCAATCGTTTTGGAGTTTCATCTCTTATTTGTTAGACTTGGCATACAATTTTCAAACCATAATATAAGACAAACTTATTTAATTGATAATCACAGATTATAGTGTCATAAATCTATAATTATCCTTATTTTAAGTTATTTAACCAACATAATTTACTTTTTTGTTCAATTGTATCTCTTATTTGTTAGAATTGGCATACAAATTTTCAAACCATAAACTAAGACAAATTGAATTGCAGTCACAGATTATAATATGATAAATCTGTAATTATCTTTATTTTAAGTTGTTCAGCCAACATATTTTAGATTTTTGTTCAATCGTTTTGGAGTTTCAACACTTATTTGTTAAAATTAGCATACAATTTTCAAATCATAAAATAAAAAGAAGACTTATTTAATTGACAATCATAGATTATAAAGTACCAGTTATCATAAATCTGTAAAGTTAGTTGAAACTCATTTTGGTACTTACGTATTAACGGTACCTTGGCGACAGTTGCGCCAATAAAGAGCACACGCGCCAACCGCAGCTACAGATTTGGCGCCAATCTACACTTAAAATTTTTGTTCCAAATAATAAAATATATATGAAACACTTCATTTAAAATCAAAACGCTTTCAAAATATTTTTATTTCAAATAATAAAAAGATTGGCGACACTTAAAAACCGCCAAGTCTGTCGCCAAGGTACCGTTAATACGTAAGTACCCCTCATTTTACAGTGACCATACAACTGATAGCTATATTAGTAAAAATTATTGGTAATTACGTTTCTTTCTTGTTATTTTTGCTCTTATACTTTTTGTTCTCTGATTTTTTCTTTATTTTCTTTTCCATTTCTGATGCTGGGTGGTCCCTGTTCCGTTTAATTTATAATCAGATGTGTTCTGTATTTGTGCTCTGAATCCTTGGTGCTTTTTTAACAGCTAAGTGCGAGACTTCATCTTCCAACTCCTTCATTTCGAACTGCATGATGGCGTGAATGTCTTTTCTTCTTGCGTTTTCTTCGAATCTGTGTGTGGTCTTGGTGTTTAACTCTTGATTCAAATTGTAGGAAACCATCTCATTCAATAAAAGTCTGATATTTCGTAATTGATTTTCTTTCTTTTTCTTTGTGACTACTGGCATATTTACTATTAGTGATATTAGGCAGAATTGATAATAATTTCTATTCAATAAACTTTTTAAAAATAGTTGTTCTTTTCGTAAAGTAATTTTTTAAAAAAATAAAATTGTTTTATAATCATATTTTTATGAATAATCTATGTGGAGACTTAATTTTTTAAATTTAATGTTAAAAAAAATCTGACTCAAATGAATATGAGTTTTGTTTAAATTAACTAATTTTTAAATGTTGAAATTTCTATAAAAGTATTCTAGTGAATAAATGCATTTAATTAAACAAAAAATGACGATAAACTATATTAGTTCAGCTTGAACAATTAAACATAATGATAATGATTAAATATATTGCTTTAATCATTCAACGCCAAAATTGTTTTTGCTTTTGAGGTATTTTTTATATGCTTTTCACCACTTAATCGAAAATAGAGGAAACTTATTTTAACAGAGTATTTAGTTTTAAACACTTAATATATAGATCAATATTTTAAGATCATTATGCAATAGTTTCCAAAAATTGTAATTTGAAAATTTCTACTTACTGGAATTTGATGAAATTTGCCAATAAACAATAATCAAGCAGGGCTTCACAAATTAGATTTAAGGAAAACAATAGACTTATTTTGTGTTTCAAAAATACACAAAGTATTAAGCATAAAAAAAAAAAAAAAAAAAAAAAAATCTGATTACAATATTGGGATCTACTTTAATATGGAATGTGATCATCTCAACAACCATACAGGGACGACAGTCATGTTCAATGCTCAAAAGGATGGTGTTTATTAACTTAGTTGGCAGCAAATCCCATTGCTGTATCTAGGCTATTCGAAGACCCTGAAGGGATGAAGAGGGAGGGTTAAGTGCTGTAATACGTTTCCCTAGTGTTCTAACCACAGACGTACTTAATAAGGTTCAAATCCGGAGAATATGCTGGGCAAACCCATATATGTACAATAGTCTCCTCACGAAGATAATCCTCCATCAACCGAGCCCTGTGTGATCTAGTATTATCATATTGTGGGGATGAAGGAGCCCCTAACTGCACCTGCGTAAGGACGAACAATTGTATCAAGAGTGTCGTCTTTATACAACTGAGCAATAACGGTACCTCTTGGTCTATATGAGCAATAGCGGTACCAGTATACAAGTCAATGCAGTCATCTAAACAGATATCTGCCCCACACACATACACTGGACTATCAAATTAGTGTCTTTCGAGTCTATGAGTGGATATACTGGGTTCTTGTCTTTCGCCAGTAATGTTGGAAATCTTGCATACAACTACTCTCCTTCGTTAAGCCTTCTTGATCTTCATACCAACCTTCTAGTAGTGCTACAGGAGAACATCTATGGTGAGTTGGTGTAAAGGTTCGGGATCTACTTGCAATTTTGTATCTACTTCTGGATCTTAGCTGCAAATAGCGAACATCTACAGAAGTTTAGCTTTAGTTTAGCTTTTTAGCTGATTTTGTTTTTACAGAAGCTCTACATTTTACTAGCTGATTTTGTTCTTAGAAAATATTTTAATCATCGTAATTCTTCAAATAAATTATGCCAAATAGTCTTATCTAATACATTCATCACATTCAATCATCTATTGTTGTATATGGATAGAATTTTATGGATATATGGATAGGATATATACTATTCATAGGATATATTGGCCCTCTTTTATTCATCAATGCCTCGCAATCGTAATTCTTCAAATAAAGTACGTCAAGTAATCTTATCTAATACATGACTATCTTAAAATTAACATTGCAGTCATTTTGCCAATGGCCACGTGTCCAATGACGCTAAACTAAAGCACTTCCACTATTTTGCATATCGTATTCTGATGCAGCAATAATTTTTGCGTATCCTACTTATTTTTCGTGAAAATTTACATATATTTGGACGTGTGATCACAATTTTTTTCTTCGTCCTTCATTTTTGTTAACCTGTATGAAATGAAATAAAATCCAGAGCAGGATATAACAAAATTCATTATTAGAAAAGAACATTAGCATCAGTTTTTAGAACTAAACTGATATCTTGGAGGGTAAAGTTGATATTTGTTAAACCTTACATTCATTCATGTAGTTTATAGCTTTATGATAATGTTAAAAATACCAATGGAATATAAACTAAAAGGAATTTTTATTTTCTCTATAAATATCTTAACGGTTAGACTAAAAACTTCGAAAAATATATCTGGATATTATTAAAACACTGAAAAAAAAAAGCATACGAAATCGTTGTGATGTGTGGGTTTCCTTGTTTTACAATGATGGATTGTTCGATTAGTATCTCGTTTAGTTTAACATAAAAGTCGCCGCTTATTTTATGTGTTGCAAATTTATATGTGTCCACTTCCTTCCTCTTCTTTGTTTCCAAACTTCATTAGTCATTAACAAATCTTTAATGTTTGTTTTTTCAAGTTCAAAGCAACTTTTTCTTTTTCCCTAAGATATAAGGATAACTTAGTAGGGTTTTTAATATATTTTCTCATTTAAATCTTAAATTCGATAGATGTTGTTGTTGATGTTTCTCATTTAGATGTTGATATATAATCCGTTTATTAGGTTACAATATAAATGTTTTGGCTTACAAGGAAAAAATATTTAAAAAAAAAAAAAAAAATTTCTGAAAATTTTTATTTATTTAGAGAAAATCAGTTATCTTTCCATATATGTATTGCACCTATTTTGAGAATAAAAAAAAAAAATCATCACATGTTAAGATGAGCAAAATTTAAAAATTATTTTAAGTGCATCATTTACATTTTTTATCATTTGCAAATTATATATTTTTTAATTGGAATTGGTTAGTAGTATAATAACTGTAGTATTAAGAAATAAACAGATAATTTGGGAACAGGCTGAAAGAAAAATAAAAAATTACTTAAAGCCGAAAACAGTAATAAAGTAATTTTTGCAAACCAAAAACCAAAAATAAATATATATATATATATATATATATATATATCAGATCAATTATGTGAAAATAAAGCGAATTGATTAAAATACCTTATTATCTTTTGGTTTCATGTTTCAAAAAAAAAAAGTATAATATATATTCTTTTTACATAGCTATTCTTTCTAATAAAAATATAATATTTTTAAAAATTATTTTATATTGAGAAATATAATTGGAAACGAAGTGCATTATTTGTAACCGTGATATTATGGCTCTTTTTTACTCCTTCCTCAAGTTTCAATGACGATGAATCATCGACAGAAGAAAAAAAGTTATGTTTTTAATGGATTTTTCGTTTCTTAGGAAATAAAGGAAAATTTATGTTATTAAATTTTTAAAAAACAATATTTAACATTTTCATTTTAAATATATTATAAAATATTGAGAAATATAAGTGGAAAAGAGTACATCATTTATAACCATGAGATTATGACTCATTTTTTTATTTCTTTATCAAGTTTTAATGACGATGAATCATCGACAGACGAATAAAAAAAAAATTTGTGATTTTAGTGTATTTTTCTTATCTTAGAAAATAAATGCAAATTATCCCTATTACATTTTTAAAAAAGGTATTTAGCATTTGTATTTTAAATACATTCTATGTTGAGAAATATAAGTGGAAAAGAGTGCATTATTTATAACCGTGATATTATGACTCGTTCTTTTATTTCTTCATCAATGACAATGAATCAACGACAGACGAAAAAAGAATTTATGTTATTAAATTTTTAAAAAACAATATTTAACATTTTTTTTTTAAATACATTATTTATGACTATGAAATTATAACTCTTTTTACTTCTTCATCAAGTTTTAATGACGATAAATCATCGACAGACGAAAAAAAATAAATTTTTTAATGAATTTTTCATATCTTAGAAAATAAATGAAAATTTACGTTAGTAAATTTTTTAAAAAAAGAGTATTTAACATTTTTATTTTAAAAACATTATAAAATATTGAGAAATATAAATGCAAAAAGAATACATTATTTATAACCATGAGATTAAGACTTTTTTTTTTTTACTTCTTTATCAAGTTTCGATGACAATTAATCATCGACAGACGATTATTATAGCCTTCCATTAAAATAATTTATTTAAGTTGTTCGAATTAATTATTTGTTAATAACTCGAAATTATTTATATATATACAAGTATTTATTTGAAAGGCGAAATTTTTATGTCATTTATGTATAAAAAAATATTTAGCTGTCTGCTAATATTATAAAAAATACATTGTTTATAACCATGATATTATGACTCTTTTTTACTTCTTTATCAAGTTTCAATGGCGATGAATCATCGGCAGACGATTATTATAGCTTCCATTAAAATAATTTATTTTAGTTGTTCGAATTAATTATTTGTCAATAATTCGAAATTATTTCTAAACATATTTGTTTGAAAAACAAAATGTTTATGTCATTTATATATAAAAAAATGTAGCTTTCTGCTAATATTAATAAAAAATATTCTGTGCTTCAAAACTTTTATTTTCATATTGCTGAAGTTAGTTCCAACCTTCAAATTAAAATTCTCAGAATTGTTCTATTACGAACTTAAAAGATTTCATTCCGAACTGTAATCATATTCTGCATAACCTGAATATTTCTGGACGCGATAATCGTCTGCTACAACACAAAGTTCCAAAAAACTATCATTTCCTCAAACCCCGTGATTAAAGGCACACCACTTATTAATAAAGATGACTGGTAAGGCAACCCTTGCAGGCAAGAATACCAACCTTCCTCGTGGCCACTTCAACGTGGAGACTTCCCTTGGCGTGTCCCTCCTCTCTTCTGTCTCTTGTTTTTCCGATGAAGCCAGTGATGCAATCGAGGTGGTAAAGCCAGGTTGACCGCGTCTTCCGCGTGGGTTCTCACTGGCTGACTCACTGCTCTGCTGTTCGTCCGATCAATTCGGTGAGTGTGCGCTCTGGGTGCTGGACTCGCTCAATTTGAATCATTCGTTACTGGGGATTTTTTAATGAAGTTCTTCTGCGAGAGGAACTGCTCTGAGAAATCCGGCACTTTTCTTGGAGATGTCTCCCGTGACTCATGGTGTTGTTTCAGTTTCTGATAAGATTTTGATTATTAAGTCATTATACCAATTTTCGTTTGTTGTGATTTGGCGCTTGTTTTACGAAGATTTTTGGCGTGTTGTGTCATTTTTAAGTGGATATGGTTTTTCCAAAAGGAATATTCAATTTAAATAGATAACGAGGTAAGATTTATTATTTTTTTTTTCCCGTTTCTCGTTTAGAATTTGTTTTCGTATATTTTCTATTGTGATGATGTAATATTTGTATTTTTAATATACCGTTATTTCAATACAATTTTAATCTTTTAGAATATTGTTGTTAAATTTAGTCTGCAATTATTAATATAATATATACATATTTTTTAAAGAAGAAATTACAGTAATAATTTTTTATTGTTGCTATGATGCTTAAATGTCGTCTATTTTTCCTATACGTCAACTCATAAAAATTTTCCTTTTAAAATTTTAATACTTTTGTTAATAAAATGTGAATAACTTGTAAATATTTTCCGAAAAAAAGTATAACAATTGTAAAAGTAAAGACAACTTTAATACCAGTGATAAATATGAAAAGTGAATATCGATTTTCTTTCTGTAGATTTATCATATAACAATAATAACTAATAATTATATTTTTATATGTAGATTTAGCATATAATAATAATAGTTTATCATATAACAATTGCAAAAGTAAAGTCAACTTTAATATCACTGATAAGTATGAAAATTGAATATCGCTTTTTTTTTTTAGATTTATCATGTGATGGAATTCTACGATATTAAAATTAATCATATTAAATTCTATAGCAAACTATTTCTAAGTATTTAGAAAATTGCTTTTGTAAATTGTCTCTTCTTTAAATGTCTATTCATTTATATATATATATATATGGTGTGATATATAGAACATCAAAAGGAAATTTTTAGCTATATTAGTTAATAATTTCTGTTTTTCCTATGTATTTTCTAAAAAAACTATAAAATTTTTAAAAAAAAAAATTTTGTTGTTTTTTTCTAAATTTTAAAGCGTTTATTTTTAATGTTATTGTAAGCAGTTTATTTTTAAATTTTTTATTTTATTAACAAAAGATAACTAAAGATTTTTATTAACAAAGACTACATAATTGGTGGAGAATATAAATTATGAACACAAGTGAAGAAATCTCTTTTTAGATTTCAATTTTTAAAATATAATAAATATTGCATTGTGATATATCGCTTCAAAACGTCGTCTGCCTCGTTAGATTGATTTAATATGTATACATACGCTTATGCAATATTGATATAATGTAAATACATCTGCTTATGTAATATTGATTTAGTGTATATACATCTGCTTATGCAATATTGATTTAACGTATATACATCTGCTTATGTAATATTGATTAAATGTATATACATCTGCTTGCTTATACAATATTGATTTAATGTATATAAATCAGCTTATGTAATATTAATAATTTCTTCAACACTAATAAGATATATTAAATAAATAAGAATTTCGAAAAGAATTGAAGTATTTGAACATGATTTTTCAAAATCTTTTATTTTAATATTAAAACAATATTTATGATACCATTAATTTATTTAACGAGATAACTAAGTTTAAATTTATAATAATAATATAATAATTAATAATAATAATATAATTTAAGATTAATAATTTCTTCAACACTAATAAGGTGTATTAAATAAATAAGGAATTTTTAAAATGAACTGAAATATTTGAACAGGATTTTTCAAAATCTTTTATTTTTAATATTAAAGCAATATTTATGATACCTTTGATTAATTTAATGAGATAAATTAAATTTAAAACAGTATCTTAATATTAAAAATGATTATTTATATTTAACTGTAAGACAAAAAAGTACGAAATTTATTTAGAGAAATCGAAACTTTATTGCTCAACTAGATATGCTTGTACTTTAAATATTCGAATTTGAGCCAGTTGGGGATTTTCACTTTACAGATGAAATAACCAAACCTGTTTCATACAGGTAAACCACAAAGTTTCATCCAACACAATCAATCCTGATTTTTTAATTAAAAGAACTAAAACAGGACGTAGACTTAAAAACATGTTCTCCCGTTACAGACAGTCCCAGAAGATAGTTCCAATCCTCAATCGCGCTGGTGAGCTTTCGAAATACCACCTTAATTCTTACAAGGTTTGCGTGCACGGTCGACATAAAGAGTAAGGATTATTGCCATTATAGTTACGATTGTATCACTCACGATTTGTTAGCAATTCAGGAACCCACCCCATCCAAAAGCATATTTTACCCTCATTAAAAATTTACCTCACGTGCGCTGTTGTCTTTCTTCGCTTTAAATCTAATTGCACAAGCCGGAAGTGACGCAACGAGGAAAAGTGTCAAGCCCATTTCAATGCGCAGGTACAGGAAGAGTGACAGATATCTTTTTTTATTTATTCTTATTTTTTTTAATTCTTATATTTATGTAGCGTGATAGCTTGCTTGACCGGGCGGTATTTCTTTACTGATGACCATCGGAGATAGAGGGTCCACAACAATGATTGTCCGTGGTACTTATAATAGGTTTTATAACGCGGGCAGCTCTGCCATTGTTTGGATGCTTTGAGCCTATTGGGAGGAGGGCACTCGCCTTAGTAACCTTAGAACTTAATCCCGAATTCACTTCTTGGGTTTTGATTCGCCTACTTTTGTTTTAGGTTTGTCGATAACCGTCACAGACAAAGTGGTGCTTAAGCAGATATGAAATAATTGTGATCTTTGTATGAAATTGTTCAAGAAAAAAGAATCATAGTTTTATATGTTTGTAACTGGAATAACTGGTGGTTAATTTTTTGGTTTCTTCAGCTGAAAGTTCAATTAGAAATTCAATAAGAGAACCTAATTAAAAGTATGTATACATTAGAAATGGCCACGTTAAATCCATAGATTAGAAAAAGCTCTTCCATGATGCTGCTCGTAGGGATATTCATTTTTGTTGCAATAGTATCAGGGATCATCCCATATACGTGCCCATGAATCTCTCTATATATATGTAGAGAGAGAGAGAGATTGAAAACGCAAATGCTTTCCCACAGGGGTATGTCTTTATATAATAACATAATAACACTTTACGAAGATCATATTTATAATTAAGCAGGAATTAATAATTATCATAATTATAATTTCCATTCGTTAGCTAAATGTTAAGCTGTATGACATAATATAATATTATTATTTATTTTTTTCTTGTGATTTTGAAAGCAGTTTAGTGAAAAATGTCTTATCAATTTAAACAGGTTTTTTTTTTTTTTTGTCATAGAGAAAATTCAAAATATTTTCAAATGTTATATGAAATAAGAGAAAATCTTTATTAAAACTATCATCATTAATCATCTTAATTATGATATTATTAAAGAAGAAGTTTAATCAAGTATTTTCAAATAGTATATGCTCTTTTTTTACTATTTTCGAAATCAATATCTATTTTGCCCCTATCAAATATATTAACATACACTTATCCCAGCATACATTATTATCATTATATATAAAAATGTTATTATAATAATATATGCTGGAATAAGTATATGTTAATATATATATATATTTGTGATATTATAGCATAATTTAATCTCCAATTAATAATGAAACTTAAAAAAAAAAATGTCCTATTAGATAAAATATTATAGTTTATATTTAATTAAATATATGTAATCATAATCGTATCCATGCATCTTAAAACTAGTCCAATTCATTCTTTTAGTCTAACTATATATTTTTACTATCCAACTCAATTTATTGCGTTAATTATTACAAGATGTTGCCATGAATGTATAAATTTTATCGTTTGCAAAATTCCTCTGACATAATTGAATCCACTCACGTGGTTGTAAACTATTTTATTTAATTTTTTTCATCAGCCTACTCTTTTTTGTTAAATATGTTAAAGGATCAAGGTTAAAAAATAATACCAAACATTAAAAGAAGAAAAAAAATTTTCCCCTACCTGATCGCTTTGAAGAAAACTTGTATAAAATCTCAAAAATAACCACTTGCGCTTCTTCACAGCAGCCTTTTTTAATTTTTTTTTTTAAGTTGCTAATTACCGTTTACATCTTCCAGGCGATTCTTTTTCCACCCTCCCCAGAATTTCACTACTCCCCGTCACTGCTGAGACGGCCTTCTTGTTTTTGTATCTTAACTGTAACTGTCTGGCTCTCTCTCTCTCTCTTCTCTTTGGGTTTCCACCTGAATTTTTTTTGCTATATCTATTTTCTTTTTTTTTTTTTATATATATCTGGGTAACTTTGTTTATGTAAAGATAACATTTTATTTTAAATTTGTATTTTTTTTTTTTTGTAACGAATTAAATACTCATTTTTTTAAAAATCTTTATTTAATTACTACTGAATGTAAATAAATAAATAAACTATTAAATAATGATTATTTGTGTTGCGTAAGCGTATTGGTATTATAAAAGTTCAGTATCAATCACTAGAATATATATATTCGTTTTAATAATTAAAAAAAAGTATATTGGTATTTCTTTAAAAAAATACATTTTGGTTTAAATTATAATTATATTATGAAAGAAAAAACGTAGCATTTAATTCATAGTTTGATATGTGGGGGATAATTTGTACTAGATTATTATTTCTATGTATTATGTATTTTTAAAATTATTAATTTTAATTGAGTTTTTTTTTTTTTTTTTTCTGTGAAAATTTTCAAATGTATTCATTTAGTTAAATATGTTTCCAAATATATATAAAGCCTCCTTTTTTTATGTGAATCTTTTTTAAGATTAGCTTAAAAATATGTTTTATATGAATACATGTGTAAATACTCTACGTAATTATGTATTTTTTTACTATTCATTTATGAATTGTCATTGCTGAAACTGAACAGGTGGCAGACATTGCTGATGTTACAGCTAAATCTGAAAGTTAAAAATTAGCTTAAGGCTAATTCTATTGCTAATGAGTAATAGTCTAGTATTTACCATTACCAGAAACAAGTTTATGTGAACTGAAGATAATGGCGTTTAAAATCTCCAAATTATGAATGTTAAACTAATAATAGTGAATTTAACTATTATGAATCATTAACTAGTTAAAAACTGGCTGCTTTTAAGAATTTTCTTAAAGCAAATTTTCTGTTAAACATAAAACTGAATTTTGGTTTCTGAATATATTTTTGTGTTTTATTTTTAAGCTTTTCTGAAAAAACAAAACAAAGATTTTTGCTTTACAAAACAAAATTTTTACTTTTTTAATTTTTGTAATTTATTGTATTACAAAAATTTTTGTAATACAATAAATTACCTTCAAAAATTTATTTTCATTTTTGTTGAAAAAACAAAACAAAATCTTTTGAAGGTAATTTATTGTATCAACCTAACGAACCGTCATTAATGTTACGTCAGAAGCCCTTAAGATATCTGAACCAATCGATAGTTTTGTTCTTACGTCAGAGGAAGAAAAAAAAAAAAAAAAAAAAAAAAGTTTCATTATCCGCTCATGCGCAGACAGCGGAACCAATTTCTACGAATTGAACCATAAATGAATCCTAAAAAAATGTACATTTATATTTTGTTCTACGAAAAGAAAAAAAATATTATTAAATATTTAATCATTCAAGTGTCAATATTTATTTAAATATATAAGTTATTCGTTTAAATAGCATAGCTTGATATTAAATCAAATAATGTATTGTTTCGTCCTTTAGATGTCAATTCTCTGAATTGTCAGTTACCTATCGATTACAATTAATCAAAAATTGTCAAAAGTTCCCCGTTTCTTAAAAATTTTTACCTGATTTTTCTGTGATAATGTGATAATTTGTCTGATATAAGGGGGAGAGGGGAATTAAAGGAACTAATTTGATCTATGAGTGTTAATTTCATTTTATATATATATATATATATTAAATATATTATTTATATATATATTTATATATTAAATATATTATTTATATAGTGGTTAGGAATTCACTGAAAACCTTAGGTTCGGTCTAATATGACTGTAGAGCGTAGGGCTGATAACTCTTCCCCTCATAAAGAAACCATCTCTTGTCTCGAAATTTGTCATAGGGTTGTTGTGCCCATGAAGAAGAAAAAGATATATACAGAGAGAATTAGACATATATATAATAAGATATATATATATAGAGAGAGAGAGAGAGACAGAGAGAATTGATAAAAAATATTTTTTATCAATTTTAAAAGGATACTTATTATTTATTTACAAAATATAAAAAAAAATTAAAAAAATTAAATTGTACTTCTTTAAGCAGTAATTAAAAAAGAATAACTATCCTTTGAATAAAAATATAGAATTGTGATCTATATCCATGTAGTCTTAAATTTGAAGTAAATTGAGATCGAAGTTCAATTTAGAATAAATTTTAAAAATTTCCACTCGAGCATTTTATTTTTATATATATAAAAATATTTAATACATTAACAAGATTGTTAGCAATTTTTGTTATTTGTATATTTATCTCTCTCTATGTATAGATATCACACTTTATACCAATCACAGCATACAAGTGCGTTTAAAGACACGTTTTTTTAAGATTTTTTTTTTTTTTTTTTTTTTTGAAATAAAATAAAATAATAATAATAATAAATAGAACGAACAAGGAAAGAAAAATATCAAAATAAACACTCACGTTATCCCTGTAACTTCTCAACAAATATAACACAAATCACATTTTCCAATTACTGCCGTAAAAAGGTTTCCAATTCATAAACAAAAGGAAAAAAAAAAAAAAAAAATTCTTGAGATAATTTTACCTACACTTGTTTGCTTCATTTCCGTTTTGTACCTGTTAAAAGTTTTATTTATTTTCTCTTTTTTTTTTTTTTTTTTTTTATTGCTTAATAAACCTTAAATCTTTTTTTTCATTCTTTGAGGCAAAATGTGCATCATCAAAACTAGAGGGAAAAAGCCTGAATTGTGTTTTAGTGCGAAATAATAAATCTACCATCTACACGGCCTTCAGTTAACTAGCCATTATATACGATTAAGATAATTTTAAATATAGTACGCATTATAGCCATCCTATAAAGCGAAAACAGGTTGCATTATTTTCTAGGAAAAAAAAAAAGGTGCCCTTAAATAAAAAAAAAGCTTTTATTTTCAGAGAAAATGGTCTCGTTCAGTCAGTAATCATGACTTAATTGCATCACCGATTTTTTTTTATAATTATTTTTATTTATTTATTTTTCTTTCGTTTTAAGTTTGATGCACGCTGGCAACAACTCTGAAAATGCGCAAACCTCATTTTGCAAATATAATTACTCAAACTCTATAAACTTGTTTGATTGGTCAATTTCATTTTTATTAGTTTATTTTATGAGCATGGTTGATGCATCCTTTAAAGATATTTTTAGCTTATAGTTATCAGAATTAAACAATTTTTGCCGTAAAAGTAAACTTTTTGATTAGAAAAGAGTGTTTTGAATTTACTTTTTCGCTTTTTTATTTTTATTCTTAGTTTAAATAGGATTTTTTTTCTCTGTTGCGTTATTTATTTTATGAGATAAAATTCGGAAAAAAATGTTGAAAAGTTGGTCAAATTTTTATTGTGTGTATATATATATCAGGAAATGAGTAATCTTATATCAAAACAACAAATTAAAGTTTTTTCTTTTGTTGACATTTTTTCTTTTTTGATAAATTAAAACTATTTATTAACAACATTATGTAATACATACGGAAAAGTTGAAACAAAATATTGTGATATTAGTGAAAAGCACAATTAACATTAAAAGTAGTTCGGTTTGGTTTGTCGCTCTACGGTAATTTTTTTACAATAATTAGACGGGACTTACAGTTTAACATGGATTCCGAACCACTCACGAACATCCATGCCAGCGCCGGATTCGAACTTCAAGCCTGTGGTACCAACAACAGAGCGTTGGCCCATCAAGCCACCATTAAAAGTAAGGAAATATAGAAATATTATACACATTGAGCGTTTAATTTTAAATTCAATTAATATCAATCGGAATTATTACATAAAATTTTTTAATTACTTATTTTTTACCGCTTTAAAATATATATTCAAGAAAACTTCATTTATTTGTTACTGGATTTTTATTTAAGCTGGCTTAATTTTTATATTTATTTCACAATGAGAGGTTTGGTTTTGTCGCTCTATGATCATTTCTATGCACACTTTAGGCTATTTAATGTAGATTCCGAACCACTAACAAGCATCCATACCATCGCCATCATTCAAACCTGAAGCACCAACGGCCAGAGCGCCAGCCAGTTGGCCATCAGACCGCTACAACGGCGGGGAAGTGTGTTTTAGGAAGAGATGCAGTGCGAAAATATCAAAGAAATGTAAGAATTATATTCCAAGCGAATTTATTTAAATATTTTAAATAATATATTAACATTCATATAAAGCTTTGGAAATGATATTATTCTTCATAAGTAAATAAGTCATAAACTTATTAATTTCACGTTTTTATCACTACGAAAAGTAATAAAAATAATAATTGCAACGTCTTACATTAATATTGATGTCATTCCGTAAAATGCTTAAAGTTTCGAGGAAAAAAACAATAAGCAAAAATTCTTCCACGAAATAGGTTCATTTTTCTACAAATTTACGAGTATTACATGAAGAAGTTAAAATCGTGGCAACTTTATGAAATTTAGCAATCATGATTGTGAAAACATGCTTGTTCATTTAAAGTTTCTATTTCAATAAACCTACGTCATGAAGATTATCTTTTTTTTTTTTTTTTTTTTAAATGATATTAAATGAAACTATTCATCAGTTGCAATAGTTAGCCATAATTGTCTTGTCTTTTGCAATACCCGAACCAAACGAGTTAGGTTAAGTTCATTTAATTCCAGTTACACCTGACAAGAGGGACAGAACTGCATAAATCAGAACCTACTACGCTCTTTAAATTTCCAGCTTTACTGATAGCAGTTATTGGTAGTAAAAAAATATGTTGTTTTTCCAACTCTACTGGTCCGGAACCATAACCGCAGGCTGCTGTAACTAACCGGATTGTGTACCAAATGACGTCACTGTGGAACGTGCACGGAATAGTGCAGCCTCTTTTCCCTCAAAAAGGCATGCCTAGCATAGTAAATGAACGCATTGCCCCGACTTGGGAAGTTTTTTTTCCTCCTGGTGTTTGTTTCGCTTGTTCTAAAGTTTTATTCCACATTATGGAAGAGAAGGGATCCTTATCCGAAGAACTGTTTTTGGGGACACGTTCCTTTCTGTAAGGAGACAATGAAATCGTCCATCTTAAATGAAAAAAAAAAGATTATCAATTTGAATACAATGAATATTGTTTTTAACGTTATTAGAATCGTATCCAGATAGTTTAATTTTGACAGATATTGATTTAAGGCTTTGCAAAGTCCTATTGTACTGTTACTGTTAACGTTTTCATCTTTGTGGGATACGGAATCTAGATCTTTTTTTTTTTTTTTTTTTTTTTTTTCTCATTAAATACTTTCAATATTTCTATATGAAAAAGATGCGCAAAAAAAACTTTCTTCTCCGAATTATTATTATTATTTATTTATTTTTTTGATGGTATAAAGAAAGTAAAAAGCGTTCATCCATTCGAGAATAAAATAATTCTGTTTTCTGAGGTCACACTGTCCACTGAACCACTTGAACTACTTTTCGTGGCAAATGCAATGGAACCATGCCAACTCCGTTTTTGTACGTCCGTCAACAATATGCCATGTGGTCATCATTCTGTAATAATATTTCCCACAATAACTGGAATTTCAAACTGTTTATTCAGTCTGCTACCGTGAGTCTTAAAAAAAAAAAAATTTATTTGAAGTTTCATCCATATATTTGTAAAATTTTATTTTTGCATAATCTTCAGAATACTAAGCATTATGACTTAATCTGGTGCTGACCTTGTAACCATTCGTGTTATTTGTCAGATTTAGCAGCAAATTTTGAAATAGCCAATTCATGTTATTTTCCCTTTTCATATTTCCCTTTATCAATTGATTAAGTTTTGCAGCGATGGCGATTTGGAATTTTGACAACTTGCATTAGGTTTAGAAATGTCTACATAATCTAGGAGAAGTAAGTTACTGAATTCGATAAGTCTCTTTTTCTGTGTATTGGATTTTTCTGAAAAACTTGTCAACAATAAACAATATTATTTTTTTTTTTTTTTTGCATAAAACCATTTTAATTTTGTACAATTTTTCAGTTTTTAGAAAAAATAATATTGAGACATTAAAAACTTCAGTGAACGATAATAAATTTTTTTGTAGTTAAAAATTTGGGGCCTAATGGACGAGTGACTATTGCTCTGGCGCTCTGTTCCACAAGTGCGATTTTCGGTTTCGAGTTCCGTAAGTCCTGTCTAATGCGATGGATGTTTGTAGTGACCTTTCGAAAAGAAAGCATCTCCTGTCTCGAAATCTGCAAGAAGGCAAGGACCTTGGCCCACCATGGGGCTGTTGTGTCAATGCAGAAGTTGAAAATTTATGTTATGCACATGACTAATGTAATGAATATATTTTGTTTTTATTTATAATTGAAAAACATTAAAAATAAACAAAGTTAAATAAAATTGTTATATTACATTGCATTTGTTGATTATGTTGATGGTTTCGATAAGTTGTATTTGCTGTGTTACGTGAAATTATACATTTTACATAGATCGTATTGCTACATTTATGAATGAACATTTTTTTTTCTCATTAAAAATCTCAAGGTTTTCAATAAATTTAATATGTTTCTCATTATTTTCATAATATTTATGTTTATCAATATACATATTAAGAAGTAAAATGCTTATTTGGTGTCTGATGGCCAAGTGACTAGCGCTCTAGCTTAAGGTGCCACAGCTCGAGTCCCTGCTATCCATGGATGTTTGTAGTGCATTGGAGTCTACTTTAAACAATAGGTTTCGGTCTAATTTGACTGTTGGGCGTAGGGACGAGAACGCTACCGCGTATAAGGAAAACATCACCTATCTCGAAATCTGCCAGTATTCAGATGGCGTTTGGCCTACCATGAGGCTGTTGCTCCATTAAAGAAAAAAAAATAGTGCTTAGTCAAGTAAGCACTACAAATCCACTTTTCGAACTTCACATTTAAGATTGAAAAAATTAAAAATAACTAAATGTGCTATATATATATATGCGTGAAAATTCATCGAACTTTAACACAGATTTTCTATTACATTTCTGAAGTATAAAAATGTTTTCTCACAATAACCAAATCTTTTTCAAACTGTAATTAAAATTTACTAACGATTACGAAACTCTTTCAATAAATCTAAATGTAAGAAAAGCATAGGGAAAGAAAAAAGAAAATAAGTACTTGAATACAGAAGGAAAACAAATTAAGAGGAAATATAGCACACACACACATACTAAAAAAATTTACAAATTCAGGTCACTGAATAGTCAGTTTTCTATGATGGGGAATTTCGGGTGTTGGTTTGTATCTAGTCAAGTTTCAGGATGAACGCGGTAATAATTTTGTCAACTATCAATTTACTTTAATACCTTGTAAAATGCTTTGAAACTGAGTCTTAAGGGAAAATAAGTAAAGAGCACGTAGTGATTAACTTTTATTTGAGCGTAATACGTTACGATTTCTTCCTGTTATTTTGTGAGAATGCAGCGTGCCGTAACGTGCGTTGGCGAAGATGCCTATCTCACAGGAGGCCCTGAATGAGTGAGATATGCTCTGTGAATGTCATGCAACACCATGGGGGAACTGAGAAACGCAGGGGAATAAAAAAATAAATAAACTCAATGACGAAATAAAATTCTACGGAAGGTTATTGTTATAATGGCTTGTAAATTTCTTTAAAAAAGAAAAGCTTTGTGTAGTAGTTTGTTTTAAAACCGTAGGTGTATCATTTCTTGCATGCAATCTATTTGAATTTGTTAGCTAAAGAGATTTATAAAGTCTGTTATATTTTTTGTAAGAAATTATATTTATAATTTTAATATAATAAAATATATATGTTTAATATATTTTTTTATATATTATGTATTATTATTTTTTTATAATTTATTTATAATTTTAAATGAAACAATTTTTTTATGAAAAAAAAAAAAATTATAAAAAAATCTTCATTTTAAAATAAAAACATTCAATGTCATTTTTTAAAAACAAACACAATAAACAATAAAAACAAACACAATAAACAATAAAAACATATTTAAAAAATAATAATATATAGAGATAGATAGATATTTTAATTTTCCTGTATTTGCATCTTAGAAAAAGTATTAGAAAATACATAGAATAACTATCTTGTTTTAATTCTAAAACTGAATTAATTTTTAATATTAAATAAAAAAAAAAATATATATTAATAAATTATATCAATTTAGGTGTTTTTTGTTTTGAAAATAAGATAATATACATTCGTCTTCTTTTTTAAATAATTTGCATTCATTTAAATTTGATTTTACTGAATTTTGTTTTATTACCTTTTTCGCCATATCTACAAATTTTTTTTTATTATTTTTATTTTTATTAAAAAATAATTCAAAATGTAATACATTTTTAATTTCTTTCCAGGGTATGACTTAATTTAACATTAAATAGCGATTTAATATATTTGTCGTTAAACACTGTCGACTCACCCTAGTAAAATTTTTATTCGTTTATCTAACAATTTAATTCTTATCCGATGATGTCACAGTCGCTTTTCTTCTGTGACCCTGAGCGTCTCAGGGAGTCATTCTCCTGCCCACTCTTCCTCGGCTCTGTAGCTTTGCGTAAATTAAATTTAATCGCGGTAAGATGCAATTAGCTAATTTGCAGAGTTCTACACGCGAAGAGCAGCAGTTTCTTCTCTCGTTCCCTTGCTGATGGCAGAGAGAGAAAGAAATGCTTTTTCGTCGTTTTCCAGCGACGGAATCAAAAGATTCTTAATAGCCAGCCGACAACGCCAGTAGCACGTGACCGCTATAGTTACGGGGAGAATTTTTAGCTTGTGGCTCGGTTCGCAGAACTTGGTTCTGATAATCGTCTGATTTTTAAAAATTCGTTCAGTCTATTTTTGTGGCAAAAACTAAACGAATCAATATTTTTGTTATTGAAACTTTCCCTGGAATTTAATTACCCAATCGTTAGATATTTTGTACTATATTGGAACTTTTTACATAAACTAATTATTTAGTACTTATTTATTTATTTTCTGTTTGGAAGTTCTGTTTATTTTCTTCCACATTGTAGTTTACTTATTAACTTTTCCTGGAATTTAATTACCCGATCGTTAGATAATTTCTTACATAAACTATATATTTAAAGCTTTATTTATTTATGCATTCCCTTTTTGGAATTAAGTAAGCTCTGTTTATTTTCTCCCATAGTGTAGTACATTTTTGTCAAAAGCACGAAATGTATCAAATATTTATTTCTAATTGCTCTGTGAAGCAGATTTCGATTTCAAAATTCTTATTAATCAAAATATGTCCTATCATTGTTTTATTGATTTATGTAATTTATTTTATAAATAACTTTATATGATTGCTTATTAATTGTCAATTATACAGTTTTATATTAATTCGTAATTAAAATAGAATAAATCATAAAAAAAACCCAGCAAAATAAATATTTTTAAAGTTGAAAAATGCAAATTAAAGTATGAAAACTGTAATTAATACATAATTTTACAAATTTTCCACTTTTTATTTATTATCAGCATAAAAATAATTAACCCAAAAAATGTGAGCATTTATAAAACAGGTGAATTTCAGTTCATTTCATTTTTTAAAAATTATAATTTATTTTTAAAAATTCGCATCAGACGATTTCAATTGTAGAAGAAATGAAAAATGAGCACAAATAAATATTTTATATCATTTTTATTTTATTTGTTACTCCTTGGAAGAACAATGAACGCTGAGAAAATCCGTGACTTTTGGAACACAAGAGAAATCATGTTTCCTTTCTATGTCTTGTTTCAAAAGATGAAGCTAATATAAGAACTCCAGAGCCAGATTCACTAAAAATTAATTCCTTTTTATCTTAAAATAATTGCACTGCGAAGACTCATCATTAGGGATTGTTTAAATACATCCATGTTATGTTTTCGAAAGTCCTTATTAGCATATCGAACACAGGATTAATGTTAAATAAAAACTTGTGAGCGATCAATAGATAAAGGTCATTTAAAGACAAAGATTATCGTCTTTCGTAAAAATTCTTTTTCAGCAATTTTTTTCACGTTATATTTTATAAGTATTTTTATTTAGCTTGTATATCTACACTTACTATTTCTTCAGTGTACATTTTTAAATTTAGTATAAAATAAAAAAATAAAACTTGTTAATTTAAGATAAGATTTGTTGCTAGCAAGTCTCATTTTACTGAGAATTTTATTTGAATATCATTAGAGGATAGTTTTTATATATATTCATTAATATAATAAGAAAACTCAACAAATTTTTTTAGCTAACTTTGAATAAATATTGGAATACATGTTTGAAAAATTTAGTATTTTTCTTTTAAATTATTTTAGATTCTATTACTATTTCTGTATACGATAGATGTTTACGTATCATTAATTATTTGAATTAGCTAAAAATTTCATTTTGTGTATTTTTATGTAGTTTGTTATTCATTTTGTTTGCTACCAAATAGAATTTTATTTTATGAATTAGATAAATAATGTATTAAAATTTATAAATGAAATAATGCTTGAAATTATGAAATCTACACAATATATTTTATTTAATAATGTTTATATTGTCTTCTGTGATTATATTAAGAACAATATGAACATCATAAATACCATAAAATTAGAATAATTAATACTTTTATGAAGTATTTAAAAAAATAATAAGAGTTTTTTGTAATAAGTGAAAAATGCTTTGTGGCGTAAACAGTCTAAAAGATGGATAATTTATTTAATTAAATTTATTTCTCCCTAACATCGTTAAATGTACTCATTTTTCAATGTAGACGAAATATTAAATGTTATATGAATATTTAGTACAGTACAATATCATTCACTATGGAAGTCCTTTTATATTTTGTATAATATTGTATTGTGCTAAACAATCATAAAATATTTAATAAAATACAAATTTTTATTGATCAGTAGTGTGATTAATGTTTTAAAAATGTTGTTACAAATTTTTGTGAAACTTACTTTAAAGTTAGCAAAAGTTTTACTATCTTTCTAAAAATTATTGTTTTTAAACTGTTTTATTTTAAAAATTTTCATTCCTATGTGGAAAGAAATTTGAAAATAAAATGAATTTAAAAATATATTGATTTATGTAAAAATTGTATTTCTGAAAATATAAAACTACCTAAATATTTATTATATAATAGAAGGGCGTCAATGAATAAATCTGAAACAGTGTTTAAAACTCACAAAAGAAACTCTTGTTATTAAGAATTTTTGCCATCATGCAAATCATAAAAGAAGAATTTTGAAAAGTAAATAATACCATTGTTGCGAAATCGCACTACATTGCTTTTCTGACAAAATTGATAAAATATGAAGAGCGCCATCTATTGGTGTTAAATGTCATTAAAATATTTTCGCTAATCATATTAATATATCACTCATTTCTTTGAATTAAAAGTGCCCCCCTCTTTTTTTTTTTTTTTATCCCACAAACGTTTTTATTTAGAAAATTCTTTATTTTATAAAAATATTGAATCCAAATTGTTAATATTTAGTGCGAAAGAATGGCAGCATTGCATACTACTTATTATTTGCTACTAAATATTTCTATTTTTCTAAGTACCAGATCAAATAAAAATAACTAAAGTTTTGAAATAGATGATTAACTATTTTTATTGTTCTATAACTTTTTATATTTAGGTTTTTAATCTTTCATTCACATTTCCACCAGTTATAATTTTTTACATTTATGTACTTTTCAATCAGTACCACATTGTAATTGACACGTATTAAATTTCTATATTTACTTTATTGTGTGGCTTTAAAAAAAATAACATCGCAGTTGATTTCTGCTATCTTTTCAATAAATAAAATAAAATTGCTTCAAACCGGGAGAAAAACACAAAGGAAAAGAAATTGAGCTTTTGAAGACAAGCATTTGTTTACCTAGAGAAAGAAGGAGGAGATAAAAAAAAAAATACCTTTTTAAAGGTGAATTTTTAAATGTATTTACTGAAATGAAATATCTGTTTTTCTATATCATATTTCATTAGTGAGCGAAACATCACCAAATCTTTTGTATTTGGTGCTACTTGAAAACTTTTTATGTCTTTGTTACATTTTTTAACGCATTCTCACTTCTCTTGTGTGTCGATGCTACATTTCAAAATAACTCATGATCTTGAGAATTTAAATTTTTGAACACATGAATATTTTTTTCCTTTGTAAAAGTAGTCGAATGGAGATGATATTGCAAATAAAGATAATATATAATTTTTTTATGCTTTTCTTTCATAGTTTTGCAAAAAAAAAAAATATTTTTCAAGTTTTATGCATTCGGTATCTAAAAATAAATCAAATGTGTTTTTGTATAAATAGTAATAAGCAAAGTTTATGTCGAAGTTTTTAATAAGAATGCAATAAGAATTTTAAGAATAGCAAGAATTTTAATAAGAATGAGGTTTTTAATAAATATTTTAATCTCTAAAATATTATATTTGTTTTATATTTGCCATTAATTTCTTATCTGAACAGAATTTATTAAATATCTTTAAGAATAATTTTTTAGGTTCCCAGTGCTGGAAAAAAAGTTTTTGACCTAATGGTTATCCCTGCCACTTTAATGAAGTACAACATTCGAAAAATTTTTTATAATATGCCATCAAAAGCATTTATTTCACATGCATACAATAGAGGGGAGGAAAAGAAAAAAAAAAGGAGTGGCATTCATTTTGGCAATAAACTTGGAACAATGTGCTGAAGTTTTCGGTTAGCGGTGCATAACGAATTTCGCATAAAATAAACGAAGCTTCATCTCTGCAGCACATCCGACATTCAAAATTGATTAGACAGAGAAGAGTTGGACATGAATATTAGATAGGAGGATTATGTAATCATTCCAGTTGGATACTTTCTTATATCTTCCATTATTGATTAATTATATAAGTCTTGTAACGGATTATCGGTGACGTTGACCCATCACATGTGTTTATATCGATCGTTTAATAACCTGAATTGATTTTTACAATTACTGGAAGAAAGTTCGTTCTATAAGAAAATGTAATATATTTTATTTTTTTTCTTCTTTCATGCAATCAAACTTAAATTATGTTCATATTTCAAAAAGTTGCATTTTTGCTTTTGTTCATACTTGTGATTTTAAATTACAAGTATATATAGTATTTGGTATATAATATTATTTTGGTTATTGGTGTATAATATAGTAATATTATATGGTATTTGGCATATTATATATATAGTATTTGGAAATTATTAATAATATGAATGAATTAACTTAAAAATAAAGTAGTAGAATTCTAAAATAATTCATGCTCATTCCAATAAATTATTTACTGTTACATATCCGTAAATTCTTTAAAATATATTTCAATATTGATGAACTTTGAAAGTATTAGGATTAGTTAATCACTTAAATCTAGTTCATCATTTCCATTTTTAATCATTAATAATTTCCATTCTTTAATATCGATATTTTTATCTTTTTTTGGTAAATTTATTTGCAATTTCATAACATGGTTTACATAATTTTGTTATAAAAATATTGTTTCTTAAAAATCAGCACAAGTTATAAAATTTATTTAAAAAAATTATTTTTAAAAAGTTTGAATTATTAGTATTAAGCCAAATGTTCTATAATTCTAACTTATTTATTTTCGTGCATTGCAGTAATTACATTACAGTATTCTTTAGTATCCATCTTATATCTTGTGGTAAATTTATTCACAACTCCATAACATGGCTTATTACAATTTTGTTATAAAAATATTTTATCTTAAATCAGTACAAGTTATAAAATTGAAAACAAAAAAATTTTTTTAAGAAGATTGAATTGTTAATTACGTAAATGTTTTTTTAAGAATTCTGAAGTTTATATTAAAAGAATTTTAGAATAGAATAAAGAACATAAATATTTCTTGTATCATTCTAGATTTAAAATAAAATTATTTTTCCCAGAATACTTACAAAATATTTTTTTTAAACAGAAGTGAGCATTTGTTGCATTTTTAGATTTAATATTTAATTCAAAATACACCTACGGAAAAGTTGCTATCGTTGCCATATTTTTTGCTGTCTTTTTCCAGACTAATTATTTTTTGTTTGTGAAGGTGACGAAATGTATCTTGAAAATCAGTACATGTAATTAACTATTTGAAAATATTTCAAAAAATTGCTCGACCGATAAAGATGTCCCGAGGCTCTAAATTTTAAGTGTTTATTATTATTATTACTATTACTATTCTTGAGGTTCATGATAAGCATTGCCCCTAGGAGAATAAAAAAGGGCGGTGAGAAAGAAAAAAATGAAAAAAATTTTGCACAGTACCGCCTCCGTATCTTCTGAAGAACAGGTTTCTTGTACTCTTTACACCCCAGCTATTATTGTGCATGTCACGTGTACTACTGTCAACTGCAGTCCGGATTGCATAACACAGGAAATGAACGTCGTAAAATGAGGGAAAAAAATCTTGTTGTATGACTGCGGCGACATTCGCGGCCCGCGCTTTAAAAACAGGGAGGCCAATGGCCGGAGCTTTTCTTCTTGGGCATTTTTTTTTTTTCAACCCAAACATGAGCCATGAGTGCTCTGTTGAAAGAGATAAAAAGTTTACTGTGAGCACTTTTATATTCATGAGTTCACCATGAACTTTTCAAGAAGTTCTGCTCCTGAAATTTCAGTGAAAAGCAAAGAAATGTTTTCCTACAGATTTTTTTTTTATTTATTTAAATATTAAAATCCATTTACAAATTTCAGATGTTTTGCATATAAAAGGTGGAACAATTCCTTCTGTAGTACAGCGATTACTAAATATGTTATGTAATTTCTTTAAGACTATTAAAAATTAATCTTACTAACGTTCATTATTTGCGATGATGTCGAGCATTTCAATAACTATTAAAATTTAATAATGTAATGAATAAACAAACATTTAATGGATATCATCGAAAAAAATAAAGCCAAAATACAGATATTAAGTTTATTTATATATATAGTTTCTTCTGTAATCAATAGTTAAATGTTTTCCTAAACAAATGGCAATGATTAAAAAATTTCGTAAGACTATAAAAATTCATTTTGAATGACACATTCAATATTCAGTTTACGCAGTGTGTACTACTTATTTATAGTACTTATGCATTATTTTGTACATGACTAGTCCTAAAATGTAAAATGTAATGATGCCTGTTAAGTGCCTGAGTAATTGTACATGACATTCAGTGCTAATTAACATAATTATTTCAGAAATTTATTTAAGATGCTCCTATCTGCAATGCAAGTTTTATTTTAGTAGTATTCTCATTATGAAAAGAAGTAAACTTAAGCATTTGGAATGCATTATTTTTGTGCATGACTTTTAGATTTCAAGTTATTCATGAAGAGATTTTTCATCCGCAACTGCGTGGAAGATAATAACTTTTCCTCAAATAATTTAAAAAAAATAATAATTAAAAATATTTTATTGTACATTTTCAGCAACTAAACAATCTACATGCATAAAATGTAACTTTGTTTAAGATGCTCCCTATAAATGTCTGCGGTGTAAGTTTTCTCTTAGTATGCTGCTCTTCATCATGAAGAGAGAAGTAAATTAAAGCGTTTGAAATGCATTGTTTTGTTCATGGCTTTTAGGTTTCAAGTTATTCATGAAGAGATTTTTCACCCACAACTACATGGAAACTAAAAACTTTAACCCCAAATTTTTTGGGGGAAAATGAAAATTACTGTAAGATTCATTTAGTGAATGCTCGGGGATAGCGTTCATTACATTTTGATGGCAAGACTAGTACATTGATGTCGTCTTAATAAGTTGTTATTTTGTGGGTTTCGCTTCGAATGGGAAGCTTTTCTTATTACGATTTCTCTTTCGCAATGTTTGTGGAATGATGTTAGGAAAGTCTCCTAAGCGGAAGCGGATTAAAATCGTTGGCACAAGCAGCTTCGCGGTTCTGCAAATGACATTTAATCCGCCTATAGCGAAGTCGTTCGGCTGATGGCGGCACCAGCTGGCTGCCGGAATTTATAGAACGAGACTCCAAGTGAAGGAATCAGTGGGGAGGATTGGGCAAAACAACTTCCACTTCAGCTGACAAGCCAACGAAATACGAAATTTTTAAACCGCCGCTGTTCGGCAGAAGATTCTTGAGAGTGGGATTTTCTGACGGATTAAAACCTTTTCTTCTCTCTCTCCCCAACTTTCTTCAGTTCGCGCAAAACCCCTTTACTTATTCTTTGGGTCTGCTTTCGCAATTCGGTGGGAGCTGTATGCTACACATGGAAGTAGGAGGACCAACTCAAAATTTCCCATGGCAGCCAGAAAACTGGGACTGGTATCTACAGAGGAGGGGGTGGAACTCAGGGCTGCTTCGTGGCGTTAAGGGATTAGGGTGGAGCCCCGGCTCTTGCAACTCGTGACTGGCCAATGAGGATGGCGCTCTGTATCGGCTTATCTGCGTAGTGACAGGTGGAGCATGCTTAAAAAAGATAGCGGAGGAAAGGGGGGGGGGGGTGGGGGCATAGGCAGACGGGATTGTAAGGGCTTTAGAGAAAGGGTGCCAATCTCTTTCTGTAGTATATCCCGCAGACTCCTCTCTCTGCTTCCATTTACAGATGATGACGAACGATGGTCTGTAATCAAGTTGCCTCTGTCTCTTTCTACATATTCCTGCTCATCTTCCACCCAATGCACTATTGACTTGGGATTGAGTTCCTGATACCTTAATAGTGTAGATCTTTAGCCCTGGGCAAAATCTCTTTGGCGGACTGCAACCGCATCTATTATTTCGCACCTATTGGGAAAGGCTGAATTTAAGTTTCGTTAGATAAATTCACCCATCTGAAGATATTACATTCCAATGTTTTAAAACCAAATATTAATATTAAATTTGTTTCTAGACAATGGATATATCTTGTCAATATGGGCTAAAATTTGGGACCTAAAAAATTAAAATTATCCTTTATTCGTTCCGCTGATGTTATATCATTAAAATTTTTTTTTATTTATTTTATAATATACTATTCCTACACACTTCGAAATTACTAAAAAACTTTTTTTTACAGTACTAAGAATAAAATATTAAATAATACTTATTATTCACTATATCATTTTAAAAAAGTTATTTGCCCTAAGCCCCTTAATTATAAGCAATGCTAGAAAAAAATACTGTAAATTGTTAAAAAAAATACTGTAAATTGTTTAAAAAAAATACTTACTATTCATTATTATTGTTAACACAAATTTCGAACACTCTAAATATCAAAATAATCCATTATGCAATCATTTTTAACTTAAACAAATTTTTAATATGATTATTGTATTTTAATTAAGTATTCATTATTAATTTTAATCACACATAATGTATATATATATATATATATATTATTTTAATTGAACCAAATGTATACAAATTTCTGCAAAATGCATATATGTGCAAAAAAACATTTCAAAAATTATCATTTAACTTATAAATAATAAAATTGCTCACACCTATGTATAAATATTTAAACTGTAGCAATGAATATGTAAACTAACTGAAATGTAATTCACAAAATAATTTTTCCCCCAACTTCTCACATATACCTTCGTGGACAGTTTCGATATCAAATTTATTTTCGTAAACAATTATATTCAGGAATTTTTAAAACTGTCTTATGTATCCTCAGCACATATATCAGCAGCTATTTTATACTACAGATATGTATAAATTTTTACGAAATGGAATAGGAAAGTCTTTTGAATTCTATGATAGAAATTTTGCTTATTTATTACAAAAATAAGTCTATAGTATTATTATTTGTAACTATCGCATCTTCTCCTTTTTTTTTTTTTTCCCCACAGCAAATATTTATACTTAAAATTGTTTTCTTTTTATCATTCAAATTATATAAATATTTAAAATAACAAAATTATAGAAAGCGTTATCTGTTTGATAAGTTATATTTCATTAAATTCTGATAGAAATACTCTGTTATATTATTTTTTTTAAAAAAAGTTTCTGTTATGAAGAAGTTTTTAAAATTAATTTCAACATAAATTATTGACGAATTTTTTTTAAATTAAATTTAATTCTTAATAAATTTTCAGTTTTCAATTAAAAGCATTAATTTGTGTAAAAAAAAAAAAAAAAATCATATAAAATTTTCTTCCATTAAAAAAATGGGCAAAAATTATTATAAGTGGTTTGAATTCTACCATGAAAATTTTGCTTATTTATCAAAATAAGCCTGATTAAATAATCTAAAGTAATTAAATCCTTAATAAATTTGCAGTTATGAATTAAAAGTATTGATAAAAAAAAAAAAAACTCATTAAAATTTTCTCTCATTAAAAAAAGTGCAAAAATAATTATAAGCGGTTTTCCATAAATTAATTAAAAAAAGATATCTAAAATATTTAATATAATAAAAAATAATATATATATATTGGCAGTTAACAACGCTCTTTTTATTTCTAAATGTAAGAATTTATCTGGATTAAATTATTATACATTGTTTTTCCCCTACAACAATGTTTATCGAAAGCATTTTATTGAACTTATAAAGATAAAAATTTAAAATTAACACTGTCTCATAAGCTAACGAAATAATGTAAAACACCCAAACAATTGTTACCTTTTTTTTATTAATAACAATTCAATTTCTCCCCAATTTCCACAGCTTTCAATTCCATTCCAAATAGGTGAAAGTTAATATACATGTATAAAATAAACACAAATTATTCTTTTATAACCAAACAAATAAAAATTATAACTTCATTATATTCCTTGTATTTTTAATTTTTTTATAAAATATTTTTTAAAAAGATGCGTGCGCCAGTATAAAATAAACACAAATTATTCTTTTATAACTGAAAGAAATGAACATTATATAACTTCAGTATACCCCTTGTATTTTAATTTTTTTTTATAAAATATTTTTTTAAAAGATGCGTGCGCCGGGAATTCTCTCATAAAAAAAAACGTTCCGAAATTGTAATTCTGTTCTTGAGTTCGAACGAAATTACTGCAGCGCGGCGGCGTCTCTTTATGGAACAAAGAAATCCCGCGAACGAAAACCGTTATTATCGGCGTTCGGCCGTGTATCGTTAGCAGCAGCGGTCATCTACCACCCTCGGGCGAACCTTTTCTTACCACCCGCCCTCCGAGCAATGCCAAAGGAAGAGGAACGGCTCTCTTTTCGATCTTCCTCTTGCACCCCCCTTCCCTTTCTCTATCCCCCTTCCCATTTGGAGCCGTTCCATTCCTGGTCATGTTTAAAGGGGTGGCCGTCAGTTCGGTAGAAAAGCGGAGGAGACGGTTTTATCGCTCTCACACAAATTGAATAGTTTTTAGATTGAACTGGGTTGATGGGCAGAGGGGGCGTAGTTAGAATAAATTGTGGGAAGACTTGGTATTAGAGCGAGGAAAAAAATAGGGGGTCTAAATGTTTGGTTTTTGTGTCTTTGTTGTACAATGCAGCAACTTTCAATTTAATTTCGCAATATAATATTACTTTCGTAATGCTGTTTCATTTTGGGATTTTTTAATTAGTTTGATTAGTATAAAATAAGTATTTCAATAAAAGTAAAATTTCAAAGGAACATTAAACACTTTAAGTATTTTATTGAAAGCATTTGCAGAATTCGTTTTTTTTTTTTTTTTTTTTTTTTTCCCCATACTTAAAATTTTGCTGATCATTTGTTTCTCTTACTATTTATTTTGTATATTTAGTACATAAATTCCGTATAATAAGAATTGCCAATAAATTTGTTATGTGATTTTATTGCAATAGTAAAAATGATAGTATAAATATATAATAATAATATGTAATATATTTGAATTATATTGCTATCACTTTCTCTTTTTAAAATAATGAAAAGTTATAAATTCTTCATAAAAAAACCAATTAAATAAAATAAAAATAAACTTGTGCAGTTATCACATAACGAAATATAAAATTGATATGGTGAAAAACCGATAGTTGAAAACAAAATGTTAATTTTTTCAATTTCAAATTTTTTACCATTAAATAACACGTATGCATATCGTTAAAACGCAAAAATATTATGTTTAAAAATTATGCAATAAAATAATGCATAATCTAATAACCATACATACCACACATAACCTCATGATATTAATAAAATAAAACCTTTAAAAATGGCAAAGAAAATATGCAACTGATTTCTTTCTTTTTGATATGAAAATTACTCAAGACTCTTAAAAAATTACATTGTGTACCATGAGATCACATGACACACTCAAATTTAAAAGTTGTAATCTCAATCTCAACCTTTGCTCTTGTTCTATTTTGTCTCGAGAAATCTTGCAGTAAGAATATTCGAAATTTTATTTCTAACAATATATATTTTCATTCAAAAGTTAATGAAAAAAATTTAATGTTTCAAAAATATTATTCATTTTTTTTTTTTTTTTTTTTAATATATGATGAATATTAAATGTTTTCTTTTTCACTATCCTCTCAAGAATTTAAAACTTTTAAGATTTGTTAAAATGTTGGAAGATATCTTCTAAGAAATGCATAATATTCATTATTATTTCACTGAAAATTAATTTGAATTCGGCTTATTTGTATAAAAATTATTTTCAAATATTTATCATTTTGTAAAATATTTCTATTTTTACTCTTCAAATGATTGTTGCACCCAAGTTTGTAAAAATATTTTAATAAATTTATCATTTCTGAGAATGAATTGTGATATTACATCTAAAGCGAATTTTGTATTTGCTGTCTTCTTTTAGAGAGAATTAAAATACCATTGATAAATAATATATACTTTTAACATATAAATTTATATTTCATACATAAAAAGTATTTTGAAATAAATACACTTTTATATCTATTAAAAAAAAATTATAATAACTTTGTAATTATAAATTAAACTTTATTTCTGCTATTGATAAGTTTTTTAACATACTGAATATTATTTTTGAATCGATTTTAGAGAAAGCATTTTAATGTAAATGTATTTTTTTATTAATTTAATAATTTATAGTTTCTTTATATATTTATAAATTCTAAAAGGAAATTTAAATGTTCACTGTATGTCTTGTTTAATTTTTACTTATTGTCTGAATGATATTATTTATTAATTTCACAATACAATTTAATATTTCTGCGATCTTATTTGTATAGACATTTAACCGAAGTTACTATTTATGTTTATCCATTACACATTTCTATACCGTGAGGTCAAAGCAAAATGTGAAGAAACAACTGTTAACTAATCTTATTTCTGTTTTGAACATTTTGTGTTGATGTTAGATATGATAGTAAGAGAAACAATTAGATTAAGTGTTTAAAAGTGATAACTAGGCCGAAGTCCTCAATGATTATGTGTGCTTATACGCTCAAAAAACGCCGCCGTTCACATACTTATGAACTGCGTACGATTTACATTTTTATTTTAAAACGCGAATGTCTTTACTAAATAATTTTTGAATTCTATAACATTGTTATTCTTTGAGGTATTTATGATTCTCTTTAATTCATTATAAAACTATAAATTAAACTAAATTAACTTTAAGTAAATATCAACAATTTAACTAGTGCATTATCATTTGAAAAATAGTTTCAACAAGAATGAGGACGGGTAATTCATGTATGGAAATTTTTACATTGTTGATATAAGCCGTTTTTTAAAAAATAAAACAATTACTGTTATGTGATTTTGTTTACATTTACTAATCTAAACATGGATTTGTGGTAATTAGAAAAATTCTTTAAATTGATTTTTTAAGTGAGTCGAATATAAAAAGTAAACAAATATTTTTTATCATTTTTTTTTCAAATATAAATTAATCTATATGCTTAAAAATCCATAGGAACACATTAAATTAAGATTATAGACATTTATAAAAATAAATAGTTTAGGAAATTTATTTATTTGCAGTTATATTGTGCTGAAATGTAATTATTTTGTTTTCATTATATTATATGAAATTAATAATTGTTTTAATCAAAATTGTGTTAAAAATGTTTTTTACGTTTTTGAATTCTACATACACAGTAAAACAACCCGTTAATTAGAATTTTAAAAATATATTTTACAAATCTTTTGAGTATCATATCAATTATTTAATGTTTATAATAGTGTAGAATTTGTTGAAGCGGAAAGGGTTGAGAAATATAGGCTAATTAGAAAATCAGATGCTATATTTTGTAATAAAACGTATTTTAATTTTTTAAACTTGACCTCAAAAGCTTTAATTCAAAAATAAATAATATTTATTTTATATGATTAAAACGTTAAAATAGTAAAAAAATGTTTTTTACTTCGATCGCTCTATCTATTCCACCATAGCGTAATAAATAGACTACTTGAGAACTTTATGCAAGTTACGCCATCTATCTGCATTTACAGTGTGCATTTAATAATGAAGATACGACAATTGTATCTGAGTTTTAAAGTGTTAAAAATTCTTCGTATACTTGCAATAGAAATTTTATTCATTAAAGCTAGTTTGTGTATATGGAAAATTAAAATTAGCTTCATGATAAAAAGTCTTCTACTTTATATTTAGAAAATGTGGCAAAATTGTTTCACTTTATAATTTTTTAAATCAGTCTTCTACTGTGTGTGTTCTTATTTATTTATTTTTAATGTGAACCATAACTTTTCAAAGATGAAAAAAAAATTAATTGTGCGAAAGGCAAAATTAAAACTAAGTTGTATAACACTTTGAATTGTGTTTTGTTATACTACTGATAAATAATCAGATTTTGATAATCTTAGGATTTCTCACAGATGAAAAATATTAACAATGTTTTGATGAGTCATTATTAGTTTCCTGTTCTATTATGTAATAATTTCGCTTTTTCCCCTTCCTTTCCTTATTGATATTCAAATGAATATTTATTTGGGATGGTGGTGTATATTTTCACATAGTCATGTTAAGTAGAAATTATAAAATTTATAATTTGTATTATTCTTATTGTAAAAGCAATTAATAATAATAATAATAATAATAATAATTTTGTTTTTCATTAGAATATTACCCTTGCATTGCTATGCTAGCCAAATAAAATTTTAAATCTTTTTTTTTACAATAATAAGTAAATCCGTTTTTAAAACAAAAAAATATTGCCAAGCTCAAAACAAAACTTTAACTTTAGTACAATTTTATCATTTATTAATGAAACTATATTACTTGATTTTTTTTTTTTTTTTTATTTAAAATTAAATAAATTTGACGTAAATTCTATAATTTTGTTGTTGAAAGTGGATGGCGTAAATATCAGGTTAATACTAATGCCAAATCTTATTGATGAAATATTAATTAAAATACCTATCACAAACCTGTATTTATTTTTAATATAAAATTTAGTTGAATTTATAATTAGACTGAATGAAGCATATTTTTCACGGGTAAATTATATAAATAAGAAAGTCTGAATTGTTTCCAAAAGTTGATTGTATTTTGTTATTTATTAATTGGATTTTAAAATAACTTTGTAAATAATAAATTTTATTTTATACTATTTCGTTTATTAAAACAAACATTTTCTTTTTCTTTACAGATATCGCATATATTAATAAATAGAAAAAAAAAAAACGAAGACTTCGACACCTCCCAACTTTTGCAGGAATGTACGAATCTCTCGGCCGAACCAGCAACCACCGCCAATCCGAAAATTTTTTCACCGCTAGAACGTACGTCCGACGACCAGCGAAGAAAGAAACCGAACGAGTCCGAGCGCCCGCGACATGAACGGCCGCGTTTTTGCCGTCAACCGGTCGCCAGTTCTCGCCTGGAATATTGAACCCCAGCTTCAAGTGCCGTATCCTGACATGCCAGCCGCCGCAGCAGCCGCTATTTCGCCTATCGTGCCTGCAGCTTCCGATCCCTATGGCCGATGCTGGCAAAATCAAGTGGATGCCGGTAAGTTCTAAAAATACTACCACTAATAACGATAAAAATGCTTTAGTAGGGGTAAACAAACTGAAACTTAAAATTATTGTATTATAAATTTTAAAATACTTTACATTATAATATCAAGTGCATTATAAAAATAATATTAGTTTTAAAGACAAACTACAGAGTTATCATCAATTAACTTAAATATTTATGACTATTTTTCCAAGTATACAATAATTTTATAATAAATCTTTTTAATATTTTCTAAAATATATATGATAAAATTTTATGTAGTTAATTCGAAATGGAGAGTAAAAATATGAAATTGAAATGAATATGAAAATTTATGAAAGTTAGTTCTTTCCCTTTTTTTTTTTTTATTGTAATTATTTACATAAGTACGAATGTTTTAATAAAAGGAGGTTAAAATGAAATATTTACATATATTAAAATATGTATTTGGTCTACTTAATAAATATTTTTAATGCATGACCAATAATTAATTATTTAATATCAAAATATTTAATTTTATATAATATATTAATACCGTAAGATTCTATTTTTAGAAATATGTAAGTCAAATGTTAAAGCACAATTTGTTTTGGAATAAAATTAGCATGTGGTTAAATGCACGGAAAGACTGAGTATTTACCTATATAAATGTATTTATTCAATTATAGCTATACTCGTTAATATCAATAATAAAGGGATAAAATCTTACTTTTTAAAACACCAATAATAAATTTATTTCGAACTACTACTTAAGAATTGAAAATTCATTTACTGATGTTCGAATTTTTTCTCGTCAGTTTTATGTAGCGCTCTCTATTGGTGAGAAATCAAAATTTTAATATTTTGTCTTCTGAAATATTAGTCGTTTTTAGGACGATAGTTTTCGATTGTTTTTTATTTATTTATTTTTATGGTGAAAAAATTTTTTGAGAATGCATTTCTATAATTATATACTAGTTTTTGGATATAATTGAAAAAAAGTTTCTTTTTTTTTTGTTTCTTTCTTTTTTTAAATATGTTTAACTTGCAATTTACTATATTTCGGTTTACACCAAAATATAAAACATATTCAGATCTTTTCAATTATTTATAAAAGTTTTTTCAATATTTTTTTTTTTGAACGATTTAATGCCTAAATATGTTTATTAAAATAATATTTCAATTTTTATATACTAATAATTGCAACTAATTTTATATGTTCTACATTCAGCTTTCTGAAACTAAATTTTATCAACACATTTTAAAAATTTAAAACAAAAGCAAATAGTAAGTAAATTCAAAGAATGTAAAATCCTAATTACCCTCGAATCCTAATCCTCTTACAACATTGGCTTTTTTTTTCTCGAATTCCTGAATCGTAAAAATATCTGTAAGATTTCTAAGTGTTGAATTCTTTTGAAGCGGGAGTCGAAACTTATCAATCTGCAATTAATCGTATTATGGAACAATTAATGCAGCCTAAATAAATTTCGATTCATCAGTTTTTAAATTAAAATTGTAAAAAAGTGCATTACTCTTAATTATAAAAATATAAAATATAAATCCTTTTAATTATTTAAAACACGAGAAAGTTTTTATCAGTTTTCCAAAAAAGGTTTTAGCATTAACAACAATTAAAAAAAAAAAAAAAAGGCAATTAAATGAATGTAATCGAATCATAGGTGTTTATTATCATAAATTTCGCATAAATATAAAAGTGATAAATAAACGTCTAGTTGCATACGTGATAGGTATTCATAATATATTTCTGCGTCATATTAGGAATCAGACAAGATTTCGCAATAATGCAAAGCATTTCAAAAATAAGTTATAACTTTCATTATGTTCACACTAATTTGAAAAAGTTTCTGGAATAGTCATTCTTTAATGTATGTGAAAAAGAGAATTAACGTGCATTTTGTTGTGTAATTTCGCAGAATCCAGTTCGGTAATTTCAGAATAACTCCTTTCTCAAAACAGAACACAAATTAATCATTCTTAAATCACTATTTATAGGAAGGTTTAATCATTCGTAAAATAAAACATATTTACCCTAGCCATATGGAATTTTAAACTATTATATTGTTCTATTCGAATTATTTCATAAATCTCAAACGAAAACGAAAAGAATCCTGACGTATTGAATGGTTGCGTCACATTTCTGATCATTTTGAATTCGCTGATAGAATGTCTAGGATGTGTTCGTGATAGCACAAAAACGAATAATCCATTTCTTCTTCAACAGTTCGATTTTTTATTCATTTAGTAACAGTACTTTAAAGCATTAGGATAAATTATTTTTTAACTGTAGGCCAAAATGCCCAAACACGAAAGTAAGTAATTTTCATGAAAAATTAATATGTACATTGATATTAATGTTCAGCCTAAGATTTATGCTTACTATTGGCTGCTTTATTTCGGTTTCTTTTGCCTTTATAGTAATTCTAAAATTTTTGCGGATACTAGTTAAAGATTTGTGATTTTTTCTTCGTATTATAAAAAAAATTTTCTATTGAATGTGTGACGATAAAAAGCTTAAAAAAATATTATATTTTGTATTTTGTTCTCTGATTATAAATTCATAATTTTTTAATTTACTCATGTTTTAAAATATAATTTGTAAAGTTTGAAGCTTTAAAAAATATTTGGAATTATTTTTCCTTTCTTGTGGAAATTAAGTTCACAAGTGATTTTCTTGGTTATTTTCCTGTGAAATTATCTAGTGATGTAGATAACAGAAGCATACCTAATTGGCATGTTAAAAAATTGTAATATAAAAATGTAGAAAATCAGCAGATGTTGTATTATAACTAAATAAGTTAATATTGGCAAAAACATCATCAAAAAAATACAATCTTACATCTAGACATTGTGAAAATAACATATTGTTTCTAAAGATTTTTTAGAAAAGCTAAAATTATATTTTATTAATTCTTAAAGTATTTAAAAATATATATAATATTTCCTTTTTATTTTAAAAGTTATTTGGGAAATTTTTTTTTTTGAAAGTGAAGGATATTATTGTCAAACTAAACTGATTTGTATTTTTCAATTTAATTTTATTTTGCAGGTACAAGTTTTCCATATTTTGGCACATTGTATAATAACTCATTGCCTCCAACTGCTTATCGTTTACAACCAGGATGCATGCCCAATTTGGGTCAATTTTGGCCGCCAACTCCTCCGCCTGATGGTAAATTTAATTTATACAAAATGACTTTTTTTTTCTCCTTTCTTATTATAATTTATAATATTTTTTTATTGAATTACTACTGCTATAATCGTAAAAAATAGGTACTATTTAAGTCTATTAAATTGTAATTTATTGTATTGCTTTTTTTTTTCCTTCTTAATTTGACTTTCTTTCACTTCCTTTACTTTACTTAATTTTTATAAATGAACAAGCCCCTCTGCAATTTACTTTAATGGTTTAAGGTAGACTCCTATATGGGGGGGGGGAAGGGACATTTTTATATTTGCAATCCATACTTGAGTATGCCTATTGGGAAAAAAAAGGATTAAGTCTTTTTATGACACTTTGCAAAAGTAAAAAAAAAATTTGTTATAACTTACTGAACCCCTCTGTATAAAAGATACAAGTATTATGGGTAGAAAATAAAATTTTAAATTGAAATTCTTAGAAATTTTTTTGAGTATAATTTATGCTTGCAAATCAATAAATTGTTCTAAATTAAAAATTCTTTTCTCATTTTAATTAGAATTCCTGGAAGAATATCCTTATAATCCTATAGTAGAACAAAGATAAATTTAAAATTATCTTAAAAGATTTTGCTCTTATTTTTACTTATTGTATTTCAACTAATCAAATTTCTCCTTTTAAAAAAAATTATTCGATTTCTGTGCCAGCCATGTTAGTGTTTTATATGTATAGTTTAATGAAATAAATTTTGTTAAATAGCATTACTGTTATCGCTTTTATCTGTTTTTTGTAGTTAAAAAAAATTTTGTTTTTTAATTGGAATGTAATCCTTATAAAGTTCTAAATTTTTTTTTTTTTCTTTCTTTACTTGGGAAAACCTTTTTGATTAGGTCTTTCTTCTTATTAAAAAGGACTTGTTTTTGTTTCAATCAGAAATTTAAATGTATATTAATTCAATTTAACCATTCACTTCCTAGGTTGTGGTAGATTTGATGGGAGTAATTTGTACTTCGGTCCTCCAGTTCTGAGGCATGCTGAAAATATTTCATCAAATATTCGTAGTTCATTTCCAAGTCTTGGTCATTACTCCCATCTTGTTGAAACTTCTAAGGTATATTATTTGTTAAATTCTTTGTTATTTTAAAATTAAATTTTATAATAAGTCATTTAAATTTATTTGAAAGCTGAATATTAAATAACATAGAATAAATGCGGAAATATTTGAAGCTATTGTTATCTTTTCTATAAGGTTATAAAGATTTAAATTTTTATTATTACTTATTTAAACTAAAGTTCATTTTCATGAAAATATTTTAAATAATTTTGATAAACTTTTTATATTGTATTTTAAATGCACACATACAAAAAAAAAAATGTTATATGTTATTAATTTTAGAAGAATATTTTTTTATATTTTTAATGACTTAATTTTTAAAAATATGTTTGATTGGGGAAAAAAGGTTTTAATATGAATAGTTTTAAATATGGATTATAAATTAAAAGATTGTGATTAAAGCAATGCATTGCTTTTCTTCCTATTTTCAGAGCAAAACCAGCGTTTGTTCAAGCGAGAAACCCCAATTTCTCCAAATGTTAGTGCACCAAGTATTTCGATATGCTCATCTGGTTCAAAGTCTGATAATTTAAATAGTTGCTGTGCTGTTGATAGTAAAATGTCTCAAATTTCTATTGCACATAGTTTGCCCAAACCAGAACTTCTTACAGGTAAAGGCGTTTTTTTTTTTTTTTTTTAAATATCGATTTTCATTATAAATGAATTTATGTTTAAATAGTCATATAAAAATTGTGCCCTATAGATTAATGAATTCTTTTATTAAGTTTCCAAATTTCGTAACTTATGGATGCATATCAATGTTTGTCCTACTCGAGGTACTATGATTAGTTTCTTAATTTTTAATAGAATTTTATGATATTTGACTTTTAAAATAAAAACTAGCTAAGAAAATGTGATATTGAATTTAACAATTTTTTTTTTTTTTTTTTTTTACATTTCAGTATCTTCAGGCCATGAACCATATTTATGTGCTCCTGATATCAGAAGCAGCTCAAGTATACATCCATCCACTGATAAATCTTGTTTTTCACCATCTCATTCATTGAAAAATAATTTGAATTTCCATAATTCATCTCAGGACAACATCCACAGAACAAAAACTATGCCTGGAAATCAGGAAAACTGCAATGCTTCACCTCTAAAAAATGTTTATTTTTCACATTATGAAAGTGAAAACATTAATTCTGTACACAGTAAAAACTTTGAAAAGCACAGTGAGAGACAACCTCAATTTGAGCATAAGAACAATTCATTTACAAATGGAAATAAATCCAAACATTTCTTTCCATCTCCAAATAATTATAATCAAGGTACCTTTTCATCTAAGAAACATGATTATCAAAATGGACATGAATTCCACAATGGAACTTCTAGTTCAAATGCAATCAGAGGTGATAAAGATGGTGTAATGTTAATCAAAGAACATTACAAGCAAAAGTCCAGCTCATATAAGGTAAAACCTGAAAAGAGTACTCATTCTGATTGTAAATATCAAAAGAATATCTCCAAGACTTCTGTGCTCGTTCAGGGACCAGAATATAAAAACTCTGATATGTTCAACATCCCTACCTCAGTTTTACACCCTAAAATTGAGCCAAGTGATAAATATTTTCTATCAAGCTGTTCTTCCACTGCACCAAGTTGTATGGCTTCTTACACAACTTCAGGTCCATTTCTCATGGATAAGGATATATCTTCAGACCTCAGACCAAGTATTAGTTATCAAAATAGCATTTATCGGAATTCTTGCTCTCTTAATAAACCATGGCATTACAATGAGCTGCCTGCCATAAACTTGAACAATTGTTTCCAATCGCCTGAAGCAGCCAAGCCACCATCGCAAAATCCACTGCGCGTCAACTCAGCTCTTCATGAAGGTTTAATATCTGTTGCTCAAACTGCCCCACAAGATATTGAAGTTGTGAAAGTAGCTGGAACATTGCAGAGCAATGTACAACACGTCTCTTTCCCTGTTAGATGTAAAACTGTAGAAGCTGATGATGAAGTTCAAATAATTGGCATACAAACAAAGAATTCACCAGGTAAAAAATTTTTGTATTATGCATATTAATATTTAAAACTATTATAAATATTTGCATATAAATATATATTTTTTAAATTTGTGCAATTTGAATTTTTTTGATTTTCTGCTATCTATTTTAGTGAAACATGAATCACAATATTCATTAGAGAGGAAATCTACTTTTCATCCTCCAGATTCTTTTACTGAACCTTTGTGCTTAAAGGTAAATGATTAATTGAAATCTGTAATTTTAGTTATTGATTGTATGTGCTTCTTAAGTTTTCCTCTAGATGGAAAGAATTGAAGAGTTTGTGTATTAAATATTGATTTGTTTCTGAGTAAATCCTTAAAATTTAACAATACAAATTAATGGTATTGTACATTTTGAAAGGGAAAGTTGTACTGAGTTGTTTTGGTGCATTTAATAATAGTTTATATAAAAGATTTTCTAGAATAAAATTTAATTTTTTTAAAAATTGATGTACTTGTCTTAATTTATATATATGTTCACACTATTTATGATCTAAACCATAAGCGTATTATGTCTGTAGTAAAAAACATGGATTGCATGAAAAAATATTTTTGTAAAAAGAATAATGTAAACAATTTTCAAAAACAAATATAATATAAACTTTGCTAATTTTCAATTTCTAAAAATTTATATTTTTTAATTTTAGCAAACTAAAAGAGAACCGGAAATCGACTTTCAGAAAAATGAATCTTTCTCACCAGAACTTAAAAAGAGAAAAGCTTCTCCTTCTCTTAACTGTGAAAGTATAATTTCGAATGAAGAAAGAAATCTCCATTTAATACCTGAAAATTTGAAACATAATGAAAAAATAGCTTCTAACTTTGAAGATTCAAGTCCAAAAGTGTTCCATAAAAGTGTATCTCCATGCAAAACCATCTCTATTAAACAAGAATTGCTCAATGAATCTGAATCTCAGTCATTCAGCTGTGCTGAGGAAAAGAAAACTGATACTATATCAAAAAATAGTGATACACTTAATAATAGTCATGAAAAAATTGGAGATAATCTAAAAGCACATCTTTTGAATGAAAAAGAAAGAATAGTGGTAAAAGTGGAAGAAGTCATTCAAGATCAAGAAATGTATAATGAAAATCATGGACTTAATATGCTGTTAAATGGTATTGAAAAAGTAACATCTTTTGAGAAGACTAGTTGTACATTTAATAATTCGATACCCGAAGAAGCGTCAAAAAATAATTGCTCACAAAATGAGCCTGTAAATACATTTAATTCCTTCAAAGAAATGAATAATGTTCGAGGTTTAGACTTACTTTCTGTTATAGCTGGGCAACGTTTAGTTTCTGAATTTGATATCGTTAAGATAGAAATTGAAGAAACAGATTTGAGTTGTAATTATCCTGAGGTTAAAGAAAGTAAATCATCAGAAGAAGATCAAGAGAAACAAGTTTGTGAAATGTCCAAACAATCATCAAAAGCATCAGTGTTTGAAATTCAAAATAGGCTTGTAGAATTGAGAAAAAGATATAAACAGAAACAGAAGGAGCTTTCACGTTTGAAACCTAAAAAAAAAGGTAGTTATAATTAATCATGTTACTTTTTATTAATGTTTTGTTTTTCATAATTCATGCTTACTTTGACATGTCAAAGTAAATGTACATTAAAAATACCTTTGTACAATTTGCATACTAAAAATTTTTGTACATATACTTTGTATGTTAAAAATTATTTGTAAAGGGGGAAAAAGGTTTTTAATTAAGTAATTAAGATGATATTTCTGAAAATTTCTCTTAATATACTGCAATTTGTTATACAAATAAATGAATAGTAATTAGAACATGTACTGTATTGTTCTGCTTATAATCCACCTCCTAGTTGTATAACAGTTAGAAAGAAAAGGTACTTGCGTATTAACGGTACCTTGGCGACAGTTGCGCCAATAAAGAGCTCACGCGCCAACCGCAGCTACAAATTTGGCGGTTTTAAGTGGCACCAATCTATTCTATTGGTTTGGTAACCTTAGTAGCTGTTAGATTGGCGACACTTAAAAACCGTTAAGGTACAGTTAAACGTAAATACCAAAGAAAATATGTGGTATCTTTGTCAGTATGTAAATCGTAGATATTACTGTTATATACCGTAATTTTCTGCCTACTGTCCACAGGGGCATATAACCAGCAAGTATAATTTTTCCCATCCTCCTACAAAGAAAAACCTATCCTTATCCCTGAATTTAAAGCAATTTTAGGATATGATCCATGAACTTAAGCAGGAAATTATGATAATTTCTTTCTTTGATATTTTATTTTCCATTTTTGTAACTGAAATAGAGATCATAAGCTAGCATAAATAACATCTTTCATATTATACATTGAAAATAATATAGAGGATATATATAAAAATATTTTTGGATAATTTCCATTTAAATATGAACAGAATAAAACAGAGTAAATAATTTGATAATGTAAAAATTAATTACTAAATTTTTTTTTTTTTTTTTTGAATCTTATATAATGATTAAAATAATAAATTGCTTACAATCTTTATATTTGTTAAAGAAAGCAATTCTAATCAGCAAATCAGGGCTAACATTTCCTTTTTTATCAGAAGTAAAGCTTTCTTGCTTGGCATGTTTCTAAGGAATTATTTTTAACTATTTCTTAAAAAAAAAAAGCACAGTGGTCTATAATTCATCCTGATAAATTCCAGTTTATTTTATTTATATATTGTGAATTATAAATAGGAAACTTCAACACTCTAGAAAGGATTCTGGAATTTATTGTTTTTTATTTTATTTTATTTTATGATAAATGGTTAAATAAATCTTATTTATAAAATTAACTCTCATTTCAATAGTTTTAAATTTATATCGGTAAAATATGAAATCTTAACTTGGTTCTTTTAAAACATTGTCAAATTTATTCTAGAAATAATTGTTATATGTCTATTTATTTTAAACAGCTAATCTATAGAAATGTTGAGATATTTGCATTTTATAATCACAAAAGTGTGCATGTTTAATTTATTTTAGAATTTCTATTTTTAGATGCAATTGTGCATTTTTAAATCTTGATTACATTTATTTTAGGTTTGCCAATTCTTATCTGAAGGGACATCAGAAGACATTTGATGTTTCTGATCAAAGCTCAGTTTCAGCTGGGTCTTGTACCACAAGTGAAAATTTAAACAGTTCTATTTGCTCTACCAATAGTGAGCAAGAAGTTGTAAAGCCAACTGATGTAAATGAATCATCTTCAAGTTCAAAATCAAAGGTATCTTTTTCTGCTAAAACTTTTAATTTGTTGCATATTGCTATTTGAAAATGTCTTTCTTTCATTATAAAAATTTTTAGTTTATTTATTGCAGTTATTATAATAAAATTTTTATTTTAGTCTTTACATGTATATAAATATTTTCATGAACAATTGTAGTTTTATAGACATATTTGCATGATAAAAAAGTTAAATTATTTTGTTAAATATAATGGAATTACTAAAGTTAAATTATAAAATAATTGTTTTTCTATTTCCTTATTGTTGTGGTCCTTATTACTTAAAAGGCACCAAAGTCTCTTTAAACGAGCAGTCATTTTAATCGGCAATTTTCATGCTATAAGATATTGTTAAGATTGCTGTCCATGTAGTAACTTAGGTTAGAATTTATAATGTATTGTGGTGTCAGTAATAAGGAAATACCAATTATATTATCATTGCATTGTAATGTTTAAAGGATAATTTTAATGAGTGGTTCTTTCATGAAAAATGATTCTTTGTTGAAGCTTAATGTGTATAGTGATATAAAAAAAAAATATTTTTCCTTATTTAAATTTCTAACTATTTAAGAGTATTTTATGTTGTGCATTTTATAAAATTTTTTTATTATTATTATTCTTTTTTAGAATGATTCCCAAGATATTGTGGTAGACAGTAAAATCAAACGTAGCTCACGAATATCTATTAAGAGAGAGTTTTCCAAAAGAAATCTTATCTTGAACAGAAGAATAACCAGAAGAAATTTCGGAAAATTGAAATCTAGTGATAATATTTTAGAAATTTCGGAAGAATCAAAGCGTATTCGAAGAAACTCGGTGAATAAATTTTATAACAAGAGAAGATCTTCCGAGTCAGTTACGAACAGTTTGTCTGGTGTTTCAGCACGATTAAATAAGTCTTCAAGAAAATCTTCCAGTCTTCCAGAAAACAGGAAAAGCACCAAAGTTTATTCTTTACGCCATTCATCTCAAAAGCTGAATAAAAAGACAGAATCGTCTGAGATAGTAGGTAAGTGTATGCATATATATATATATATAAAACCTTTCCCTTTATTTTAGTCGTATAAATTTTTGTATTTATAAATTTTTAATTTGAATTATTTAAAAATCAAATTTTTTTTTTTTTTTCTCGTAAGATTAATTGAAAATTATTTTGTTTTTAGCTTTGGTTTCTAAAACTATTTCAAGTAAAAGAAAATCTGATAATCCTAAGAAATACATACCTTCAAAGACAAGCAAACTGAGTGGTAATTTTTTTTTTTCCCCTATTATATTAATTTTTATTTTATTTTATTATTACCATTATTATTTGTTTGTAAGACATTCTAATATTAAAAATATGAACATATATCTATTTTATTTTTAAATGATTTGAGATCAGTTTATATTTTAAAAGGGAAATAAAACATAATTTGAAATCGTAGCTTAAAGTTTTTGAAACTTTTATGAAGAATTATTATCAAAATTAAAGAAATTGCCAAATTAAAAGATATATATATATATGTTTCTCTTTTAAAATTTTTTTTTGTTTATTTTTATGTTGTATCATATTAATCATCTCTTATGTTAATTCCATTGTTTTGGATTTGGTTTGATATTAAAAGATTTTCATTTTATTTAATAGAAACCATCATTGCAAAGCAGTTAAGGAGCCGAATATTATTTGACACATCTGGTTCTACTTCCGATGATGATAGCTTAAAGGTATAGTCTAACTAATACATATTTATTTTTAGTTGTTAAAAAATGTACAATAATTATTTTAATATAGTTAAAAATATTTTTATTTGTGTTTAATTTTAATTTCTATTTTAAATTGAAGGATGGTGTTCCTGATGATTTATATGTTGCTATGATGAAGTGCCATTTAGGAGATGAAAACAAGTGTGGAAGCAAACTGCTGAAAAATGTTGATGCTTCAAAAACAACTGTTGAAGGACCTCTTGGAGATCCAGGCAAGTACTTTGCTTTGTAAATTAAAGGATTTCTTTTACTTTAGTTTTCATATTTCAAAAATGTTTAAACAATCACCATCAAATCAATTTAATGTTGAATGAATTAAATGATATATCTGTCTTTCAAGCATTTACTGATTTAGGATTTTCTTAATTTGGTTAATTTAAGTATCATAATTTCTTGTACATAAAACACATGTTATCCATTAAAAAAATATATTGGAATTTCTTGATGTTAACTATAGGTCACTATATGTAATATGTGGAACCTTTTTTTCGGAAGTTTCTGTAAAAATAAATTAGAAAATAAAGCCTTAAAATGCTTTTTTCCCCGAAAACTTAAACAAAGCATCAGTCAGTGGCAAATGATAATTATTTTATTCCTTGGTAAAAAAAAAAAAAGAAAAGGAAATTGTAAGTTAGGGATAATAAAAGGATGTACTTTTAGGCAAAGGAAGAAGCACAAGTAAAGGATGAAATAACATAATATGAAATAATGAAACATAAATTTTGGAAGAATAAATTAAAAAATTGATTTGTTCTGCTCAATTTTTTTTACTTATAGCAATTATTGTAATTTTAAGTTGAAGAAAGTTTTGAAAAATATTATTGTTTTGAATCATATAGTTTGGAAAGGTTTTTAAAAATTAATTTTAATAATTTTTATATAATATATATTATGCCTTTACCATTATTTGTTTTTTCATTTAAAAATGTATAGTAAATTCTTACATGCATTTTTTTCCCCCATGTACCCGCCTTCTTAAATAATATATATATATATATATATATATATATTATGCTAATTTCAGCTGCTAAAACTTAAGTTTTCAAAGCAGAACTTTATTGATACATGATCTTTTAAAGAATATAAGGGAGCAGATACTGCATCGGTTGTGGATTATATGCTGCTCCATACTAACAAGAATTTTTTTTTTTTTTTTTTTTGACTGAAATAACTGAAAATTATTGGCAGGAATTTTTAATTATTTTAATGTATGGATTTGTTTGAGAGTATTAGTAGAAAGCTGATTGATTTTAGTGTTTAATATATTCGCTTTTCATCATATAAAGTCAAATTATTTTTTAAAGAATATTGAAATAATTTTTTTATTCCACAGAACCTGCACGATTGAGTACTGAGCATTTAGTTGATAGACAGAGACTATTAGCATTAGAAGATGGTTTATTTTATGCTGGATTTATTAAAGAATGTCAAGCACCCAAAAAGTAAGCTCTCGTGGCATAAGTGCACAATTTACATTTGATGTTGTGTACAGTTATTTTAATTTAGAAATTTTGGTATAACTAATTAATTCATAAAAAAAATATTTTAATGTAAATATTATTTTTGAGATAAGTTTAAGAAAATATAAATCCATTTAAGAAAAATGTTTTTTTTATTCTAAGGATTATTTTCTTAGTCTAATTAGAATTTTATTGAACAAATGAGGAAATTTAGAAAAAATCAACATTTACGAATTAAAGAAATGCAACATGAACATATAAACAATATTTTACTTAGTCGTGTTTTGGAAAACTAAAATATAATTATTCAATATTTTTTTCAATATTAATTTTAATAAAAATAAGCAATAAAAAAATTAAGTTACTACGTATTATTTTAATCAAAATGTGTTGATAATTTGAATAATTATAACAAAATAATTGCATTGGTTTTAAAAAGGAATATTCTGTTTTCATTTTGAAACCTTAAATTATTTTTCTGTATATTGGTTTATCACCAAAAAAAAAAAAAAAAAATTGAAAAATTAATTTAAAATATATATTGCAAATATATTTTTATTTATTTTTTAACTTAATATTTGCATTTCAGATATGGGATAGCTTTAGATGGACAAAGAGGGAATAGACTGCACATATTTACTCGAGAAGAACTTCTTACTCAAGCAGTGAGTAATATATAAACTCATTATTTTTGCATATAGTTTATTCAAAAATTCATACCGGTTTCTTTTATAGGACTTTTAATTAAAACTTGCCAAATCTTATTATAAAATTTATTCGTGCTAGATTATAAGTTTTAATTATATTTGTATAATCTATATATTTTATCCAAGATAAAAATTGTGAACTTTTAAAATTTGCAAAATTGCTTGTATAGAATCAGTGTTCTTGTAATTCTAGTACACAAAAATAAGCATTTGCTGAATCTATTAATGATTTATTGTAGTTAATTTATATAGAATTTGTAATTATTTTTTACTCTATTAATATACATACCTTAAGTTATTTTGTTGTAATAAGATTGTCAGATTTTCTGATGCTATGATAACAGAGGAGTTCTCTTTGAAATTTGGCAACTTTGATTTTAATTAATTTTTATTTTATTATATTTATGTAGTAATTAAAGGTGTTTTTTTTTTTTTTTTAAAGATTGTGGAGTCCAAACCTTTTACTCCAGAACTTCCAGAAGGTACCAGAGTATGTGCATATTGGAGTCAGCAATATCGATGTCTTTACCCAGGTGTTGTTGGAAAAGGTTAGTCACTTTTTTTTTTACAATTTAAAATGATTACTTTTTAAAAATAAAATAAGAATCAATATTTGTTTTTCCTTTTGAAGAAATTTATTCAAATTAGGAAATTGCTACATTATCAAGTTTTCCTCAATTTATGTAATTAAGTGTTTGTTCAATAATAATTTTTCGTAATAAATATCAAGTCAAATAAAACTAGTGGTCCATATATTATTTTAAATTAAATATTAGTAACTTTTAATAGTTAAAAAGGCATATTTTTTTACTTAGGGTAAATAGCAATTTGTTAAAAAAAAAAAAAAAAAAAAAAAATGGCTAATAAGTGGATATTTAATATTTTATTGTGTGATTTTTTAAGTTTTCCAATTTTAATTTAAAAATAATTTTAGCCCTGCCCAAGTGCAGATTGGTCAGAGCCTAGAGTTTTTGTTCTTTTCGATGATGGTGATTCTGGTCAGATTCCAACCAAAAATGTGAGACTTATACCTGAAGATATTATTCCCAGTAAGTATTCAGTCCTATTTTGAAACCTCCTGTCTGTTTCTGTTATGATTTTTTATGTTTTGTTAAATTATCAACAATAATGACAATTGATTATAAAAACATTATATAATACATTGATTTAATTTTAAAAAGTTGTTCTATTTAAAACTTTTTATGGTTTTACATTTAAATGTAATAAAAAAAAATCGCCTTTCTTTCAGTTGAAAATATATCTAGAGCCGATCCAATGAATTCCTTAAGAAGTTGTTATAATAGGCAAAGAACGAGTGGCAGAGGAAAATCTCGGAAATTAAAATGTTCCAATCTAAAATGTTCAAATATGAAATACAGTGGTAAGAAATTGAGTTCATTTTTGAAATCTATTTTTATATTCAATTTAATATTATTTTTCTTCAAAAGTTTTTTACAACTAATGTTTTTTATAAAATGTAAACCATTACGTATGTAAAGAAGCAGCCTAATAAATTTATCATTTATTTCAAACGTTTCTCTAAAAAACATTTTAAATTAATGAAAATTTTTTTTAAATATGAGGAATTTTTTAAAAGAAAAATATGTTTATTATTACTTCTATCATAATATAATTATTAAAATTATAATTATTATTTAAAATATAATTATTTGAATATCTATGTAAAACAGGGATACAGACTGCTTATAACAATGCTTACTTTTCTATTGGCCTACTGATTGGTCTTATGATAAGTAAATGGATTTTTAGATTTGAATGAAGGATTAAATATACTAAAAAAAAAAAATTCTATTTTATTAAATATTTCCCAATTTAATGCAAGCTAGAAGGATTTATTCCAAACTGTCATTATTGTTCTAGTTTTTTTTTATGCAAGTTTGCTGCCTACATTAAATTTTTTTATATATTTTCCTTAACTGTGCAAAAGATGTCATTTATGAAGCATATTTAAGAGAAATATTTCCTCCTGTAGTCATGGGAAGGAATTAATGCAATGATTGCAAACAATGCCATCTATTGACTATAGGCGTTTTTTCACCCATAGAAATTCCCATTAAATCTTATTCTTAATTTTTTTAATGCATTTATTAAAATTAGAAAACTTGTGATAAAAATGAAATGTAAAAATATATTGAATATTTTAAGACATGTTTAACAATATGACTTTTTAAAAAATGTAGATAACTATCTAAAAATTTTAAAAATATATTTAAAATTTTCTATAGAACTTGAATGTTAATTCTATGAAGTAAAAAAAAAATTAATCTCATTTAAAATTTTTTTTTAGAAACAATGAAATGAATCCAAAGAATCCAGCAAGCATTAATGATTCGTCTTGTGATGACAGTTGTTCCATTGATTATTCTTTTTGTCTCCCTAGTCAAACGATAGAGGATCACAACAGCATGTCTTGTTCTCGAATCAGTGACAGTGGCAAGCTGGGCAAGAAACAAAGAAAGCACTCCAAAGAGAAGGACTCCCTCACCCCAATCAAACTCGAAAGTTGATTCCACTGAAGCAAAAGAGGCCAAAATCAAGCGTCATAAAAAATACAAAGACAAGCATCAAGCACCACCACCACCATCATCACATCACCACCACTAACACCACCATCACCATCATTCCAAAAGCGCAAACATAGAAGGAAAACTGCAAAAACACCTCAGGACTTGGAGAACTGCATTCCATGTAACAGCAACCTCAAATCTACAGCAAAGATATTCAAACCAAGAGCAAAGCATGCAGCACAGACCTCATAGAACATTCCAGCACTGTAAATCTACCTCAAAGTGAACAGTATTAGGGTTTAGTTGTGAGAAGATTTTACTTTGGCTTAGGCTACATTTAAAAAAAAAAATTCATTGTAAAAAAATACATGTTTTGTTTTTCTATGATGTACTACAATGTATTTTTGGTGTGTGTATGCATGCGTGTGTGATCCAATTGCAGGTGTACAGTGATGAATAGTGTCTTTATGAATTCTTATATTTGTTCTTATCTTATAAAAGTTATAGTATTTTAAATTTTATCTTTCCTTTAGAGAAAATTATTTGATTTTAGAAGTCTTGGTTGAATAGTTCTTTTTTGTAATAGTGGCTTCCTGCGTGTGTGTGTGGAAAATATTTTTGCTCATGTAGGTTATGCATTTTCTATCATTATTTATTGTTATAAATAATTGTAATATAATGTTATTAATTGTTATAGATAATTCATTTTAAATCGGAAATATTAGTTTTCAGATTTATTGTAATTTGAAATGATACATCTTTTTAAAAATTGATTTCATATACATAAAAAAAGAGTGAAAAACTAAAAATAATAAATTGACGTATTTTGTATTTATTTATAACTATTGAATGAAAAGAAAGATTTGCAAATTAATCGGGTTTAACAAAGTGTAAGCAATATTTAAATTAAATTTAGCCAAATTCAATGTTTATTGTTTGAGTGGAAATTTACTGCAACACTTTCT
>BPLR01007801.1:0-13317 GCA_021605095.1 Caerostris extrusa
AATAGTATAGGAGCACACTGTTCAGCGGACACTGTTGGATATGGGGCTACGCAGCAAATGTCCCACTCGTGTGCCTTTTGCTGACCAAGCGCCATCGCCAACTGCTCCTGTGCTGGGCCCGGGAACATCGTGACTTTTCCATGGATCAGTGGGAGAGAGTTGCCTGGTCAGATGAATCACGGTTTGTCATTCATCACGCCGATGGCCGTGTCAGGGATACGCCGTCTTCCAGGCCAACAGTTGCTCCCTCAATGTACAGTAGGTCATACACAGGCCGGTGGTGGCGGTATTATGCTTTGGGGGACGTTCTTTCGGGCGTCTCTGGGGCCCGTGGTTGTGGTAGAGCAGACCATGAATGCTACAGGGTATCTGAACATCATTGTAAACCAGTTGCACCCTTACATGACCTCTGTTTTTCCAGCTGGAAATGGAATGTTCCAACAGGACAACGCCCCTTGTCACAAGGCTAAAATTGTGTTGGAGTGGTTCCAGAAACATGATGCTGAATTCCAGTTAATGTCCTGGCCGCCTAACTCATCGGATCGCAATACGATAGAACACATTTGGGATGTCCTGGGACGGTAGCTCAGAGTTCAAAAACCACCAATTCGCAATATCTCGGATTTGCGTGACCGTTGCTTAAACATCTGGTACAATCTGTCTCCGGCCATCTACCAAGGACTTGTGGCATCCATGCCAAGGCGGGTTGAAGCTGTGTTGCGAGCCAAATGTGGGCCAACTCGTTATTGACAGTGGTCATAATGTTTCGGCTCTTGAGTGTATTTCTCTGGAATACTATAAGGTACACCAGTGCCTCACTTGAGACTAGTGTGCCATCATCATTGTTGAATAAAGATGTCGAGTGCCTGTACGCGAAGCGTTCATCTACTCAAAGGTATGTGAAGGCAGAAGGAAAGAAAAGTCATGATAAATAGATAATAGTAATCGTATGATTTGAGAGAAAAAAAGAAGAAAGTAAAAAAATGTAAATCATCGGTGATGGAAACGTAACAAGAAATTTATGATCAGCAAATATGCGTTGAAGTAAAATATCTAAAAAGCGATAAGTGAGCAGGAAATTATGGATGGTTTGAGGCTTCGATTCCATTTAGAAGTAGAGAAAGGATACTTGTATTTTCCATTCAATTGCGTAAATATAGTTTGTGCCTTGATGAGAGGGTTTTCGTGAGTAACAATGGTATTGAAGAAATTTCTAGAAAGTTTAGTAATATAGTTGTCAATAGAATCAATTTTTAAATCTTGATGAATTGTAGAGTTGCGGACAAACCAGGGTGCACCAGTGATAATACGAATAAGTTTGTTTTGAATAATTTGTACAGATTTCTTGTTAGATTGTGCAGCTAGACCCCAGATTGGGCAGCACAGGTAAGGATGGGCCTAAGAACTTGTTTGTAGAGAAGAAGTTTGTTTGACAAAGTTAATTTAGAAAATTTATTAATGAGTGGTAGAGTGAGATAAAAATTTTTTTCCAACATTTTTTTTTGATTTTTTGAATATGAGCTCTGAAACGTAAGTTTATTGTCTATAATTAAGCCGAGATATTTAATATTAGTTGTCCATTCAATTTCTTGATCAAAAAGGGAGAGATTAATATATGGTTGTCTGGCGTGTCCTTTTCGGAAAATGATAGCTTGAGATTTAGAGACATTAATTGCGATGCGCCATGATTTTTTCTCATTTTCCTTAAAATGTTACACTACCTTGCCAAGGATTTGCGCCTCTCCAATCGTTAGTATAAACATATGCCATTTTATTATATCGGACTATCGCAGATACGTATTATCGCAGTCTGTTGAATTGTATTCATATACACAACCCCTACTACACTTTGCAGAATTATAGGACGTTAAAATTAATGGTTTATTTTTATCCGTTAATTCGTTTAACATTAACAGTTAACAAAAAAATTTACTGACTTGACCAGGGACGTAACGAAAAATCATGCAAATAACAAAGTAAACAGTAAGAAATTTCTACAAATGAAACATTCAAATAAATTCAAAAATTAATTTTAGATATCTGCAATTACATTTGCACATGGTACGTGTTTTCTAAATCTATTATCTCTTTATTTTATTATAAAACTTTCCGAATTAAAATTATTTATAAAATCATTTCTTATTATTTTGGAAAAGTTTTAGAAGCATTAAAATAAATTAAATTACATAAATAAAATAACATTCATCAACACTGATTTAAGAATATTTTCTATTTGTTATTTTAACATGCAAGTTGTAACTGTATCTGTAATCTCTGCAATACATGTGCTAGCCTTATACATTTCGGTTACCTAAACATTTGATATTAACTATATATAAATATAAATAAATAAATAAATATATATGTATATATATATATATAACTATGTCAGCAATAATTCGTAAAAACTTAAATTTCAGAAATATTCATAGACTTAAAATCTTATTTGCAACTCAAAGTCATAACTTCACCTTCAGCCAATATTTGAATCCATGTCTATTTAACTCTGGGTTCCGGTGAGAGAAATACTTTTTGATCATGTATAAAAAATAAATATTTTACTTTTATATTTCGATTTTTTTTTAAACCATCTACTATTTAATTTGAAATATATAAGCTTATTTTTATAAATTGTGATGCTGATTTTGTTGCATCTTAAAAAAAGAAAGAAACTATTTTTTATAAAATTTTTGTTAATAACTTAAAAAATGAATATAAGAATATTGTTTTTCATTATACAGGCGTTTTGCAGCCAAAGCTCTCTAAATTACGATAATTATGGAGTTAAAGAAATTGTACAATCAGAAAGTGCAAATAATTCTCCTATGGAGAGTATAGAGAATGCTTTTACTGAATTAGACAATTATATTCAGCGAAAAGGAAGATGTAACAAATTCGCAGTGGAAGAAATATTATCTACGATAAAGCATTTTCGTAAGTATTTACATTATGCATTTATTTTCTGTAAAACTCATGAAAGTGTAAATTTAATTCACGAGTTATTTATATCCTGAGATCCTAGCTAGTCATGCATAATGAAGATTTAAGCTGATAATCTGTTGTACTTTTTGCCTGTGAAGATTTCTGCTATCGATATAAATGACACTACATGTCAAATTTATGAAAATAAATTAACATTCAGTAAAATCTTAATTTAAGTGAATTGTTTGTAACTATTTTCCTTCCATTATCATTACTTATGAAATAATCATTAAATGAAAAAAAAATTATTAAATAAGTCGAAATTTATAGTAAAGAAATAAAAAAAAATCAGTAATGATGTGAAATAAATCAAAAATAATATTGCACTAAAAATGAATTCATGATTGAAGTTAAGTCATCATCATTTAGAAAATAGAAAGAATAGTCATAATTTATGGAAAAAATCGGCCGTATAAATTGACATTGAAATTGAATCCTTAAAACAATTATCTCCAAATTAATGAAAAATAATTAAAACAAATTGTAATTAATTCAAACATTTTTTATAATAAAAATGAAAAAAATTTGACATTTTCATAGACCGTGAAAATAATAAACTTTTTTTTTTTAATAATTTAAGAGAAGTTAAAACTATAAAAATTGTCTTAAATTCAGTTAAAATACAGAATTCAATGACATTTACCAAAAAAAAAAAAAAAAAAAAAAAAAAAAAAATGTTTCATTACTTTCAAAATATAATTATCAAAACATTGGTTGCTACATAAAATATGAAAAGCAGAGAGAGGAAAAAAGCCCATCTTTCAGGAAAATATTAATTCTGAGTATATTTTTGCAATCTATGATAGATTTTTTACCCTTCTCGACAGCTAGCATACTGTGAAAATTATTCTTCATTTTTGTAAAATTAATATCTGGGTCTTGTGCATAATTAATGTTGTAAAAAAAAATGTTTTAAAACCATTTTTTAAAATAAAATTTTCTATTTCTAAATTCAGTTATTTATTAATGAGGGGAGGGGGAATATCCTTCCTTTTTTATTATGATATATATATATATGGTATTTTGTAGAATGTTTAAAGTATAAAGTTTTAAAAATTAGAATATTAAAGGACAACATTTGTTTCTGATGTACAATTTCAGCATCAATCCAGTTTTGTAACAAAAAACGTAGAACAACAAGAATTTGCATTTTATTAATAAAAAACAGGAGTACTAGCTTATTTCCTAGAATTGCATTTATATTGACAACAGAGAGGAGCTTATGGCAGAAATAACTAATGTCAATCAATTTTGGTCAATAATATATACTTTTCAGGATTGAATTGCCAACTTCCTTTTTTATTCATTCGTGTCAATGATAATTAATGTTGTAAAAAAAAAAATGTTTTAAAACCATTTTTTAAAAATAAAATTTACTATTTCTAAATTCAGTTATTTATTAATGAGGGGAGGGGGAATATCCTTCCTTTTTATTATGATATATATATATATGGTATTTTGTAGAATGTTTAAAGTATAAAGTTTTAAAAATTAGAATATTAAAAGGACAACATTTGTTTCTGATGTACAATTTCAGCATCAATCCAGTTTTGTAACCACAGCGTAGAACAACAAGAATTTACAAGCATTTTATTAATAAAAAACAGGAGTACTAGCTTATTTCCTAGAATTGCATTTATATTGACAACAGAGATGAGCTTATGGCAGAAATAACTAATGTCAATCAATTTTGGTCAATAATATATACTTTTCAGGATTGAATTGCCAACTTCCTTTTTTATTCATTCGTGTCAATGAGCCAATCGAAACAGAATCTTGTTAGATATCATGATTTGGCAATTGCCAGTTGAATTTGCCATCAAAAGATTCAACATAGAAAAATTACTCATATTAAAAGACATTTTAAGAAATCATCATCATGAATTAAGTTTTAATTTTAATCTAACCGTGAAATGGCTCTGCCACATGATCCTTGCTCAGAAAAACAGATTGTAAACACAAACATATTTCAATAAATATTTTCTATTTTTTGCCTATTTATTTACATTCAAATGTGTGTATATATTTACAATATTTTTTTAGATATATTAAAATGTTTATTACAGCATGGTATTCTGTAATATTTTTCTTTTCTTTACATTTATAATGGTGATGACTTGGCAGCATTTATATTTGATGCTATGTGTACCCTGCTATTGAATAGGTGCTTAAACTGATTTTTATTTCTTTAAGAAATATTGTTAACCAAATAGAATTAATTTGTTTCATTACTTTTACTTTTTGATTTTTATTTACAAATTAGTTTTAAAATGTATTTTTCTAAGTATTTTAATATGTATGCAATGTATATTTATATTTTAAAAATTAGATTTTGCAACTGGAAATCATGGTCTTTATCTCTTGAGAAGTTGTGGGCTGATGTATACTGAAAAACCTGATGAAAGAGTCAAATTTGCTAATACAATTTGGAAGAAGTTAAATGAAATAGGTATGAAAATTCTTAAGTAACAGTCTTTAAATATAAATCCCCTTTGTAAATAAAAACTTTAAAAAAAAATTTATTTTTTTTCTGTCGATAGATTTGTATAAATCTTGCTGACAGGCATTGTAGAATAGAAGTAGCATTCTTGAGTATATATATATTTCAATAAATTTTGTAATTTAGTCCTGTCTTTATAAAATATGATTAAATTTAAAAATTTCGACATACTATATTTTATTATTATTTGAAATTTTAATATGTAGTTTTTTTCTAGGTGTTCCTTTAGATGTCAGACATTTTAATTCACTTTTAAAGATTTTTGTTGACTGTAATCATAAGTTTTTACCATCTGAATTTTTGGTATTAATGGAAAATTCTAAAATTGAACCAAATAATGTGAGTTTGTTCTCAATTATAATGTGTATTGAATTGTACTTATATTATAATTATATTCTTTTTATCATTTAATTTATAATATATAGTTTGTACTTATTTTAATATTTTTCAGGTCACTTATCTTCATTTATTGCAAAAATACTGTAATTATGGTAATTTAAATGGAGCAAGGTATGTTATAGTTTTTAATTTATGAAATCATTGTTTCGTTTTATTTAAAAATCAATATTGGCTATTGCATTCTGAAATTATTGTAATATGTTTTTATTTATTTTCATGAATATTGTATTGAATCACCAATGTCTTAAATAAGTAATTTATTATTTTAATTATTTTTTTTTTAAAGTTTAATATTTTATCTGAACATTAAGCATTGAGAACAGATATTATTTTTTAAAAGTAAACTTCCTTAATCACATTAAATTTGATATTTAAGCAATAATCAAAGTCTTTAGATTGTATAGAAAACAGTTATAAGCATTGATTTATTTTGTGTTTAGTTCAAAGAGTTTGCTATGAACACATAAGATATTTATTTCATTAGAAACATTTATTTTTGTGTGTCTAATGTTTTAATTTATTATAAATGATTCATATAGTTTTATGAATTATTTATTATTGCTTACTATTTGCAATGTGAATGCTTTTCATTGATTCATTAGATTAATAAACTTTTATGTGAATGTATGTTATGCAACAGTGCTTTCTTTTATTAAGATGCACTTATAATTTTTTTTAGCGAAGTACTTCAATGTTTGAAAGAGAAAGAGCTACCCATTAATGAGTTAGTATTTAACACCCTTATAACAGGTCACATGAGAGCAAAGTAAGATTTTTTCTGTATTGCAAAATAATTACAATAATAATAAATAAATATTTTGGGTAATTAATACATTTTAATTAATATATTTAAAATTTTGAATATAAATCTTTCATATCTTCTTGCTACCTAGGGTGATTTTTAATTCCTGCAACTTAATGTTTTTTTTATTCCTTATAAGAAATTTATTATTACTTTTTCAATTTTATTTTTCAACTAAGAAATCTTATAAAAAAATTAAAATTACTTCATTTGCACCATAAATTCGTGATTTTTTTAATTAACATGTATATGCAAATTTAAAGTTTTTTAAAAATTGAAATTGAGTACTCATTCTTCACATCAATTTTGTAATACAAGGTTAAACCTTGTATTACAAAATTGATGCTCAAAATTGATTATTTAAAGCTCAGTAAATAAAGTTTATTTAGGTATACAGCATAAAGTTTATGATTTATCAAGCTATTATAGCTTTTACTTAAAATTGGTAAAACCTTTGTATAACAGTAATTTGTACCAAAAATCTGTATAATCAATTTTTAGTAGTCCTTTAAATAGTGGCATTTGAATTGTATAATAAAAGTATTTATATTTAGCATATTATTTTATCAACATCTGAAATTAAAAAATATACATTGTAATTATATGTGCACTTTGTATTACAAAATACTACTATGCACTTTGTATATTTGAAAAATTAAACTAATTTTTTTTAAAACATTTTTTCCATTTTGTTTTTTTAGTGATACATCTGGAGCAAAAGACATTTTAGAAGTTATGAGGTATGCCTTTTTTGCTAAGTGCCACTATTTATACTATTAAAACTTCAAATATTTGTTTAAAACATTAAATGCTTTTGGGAAAATATGTATTTCATTAAAAATCATAAAACACTATTAAAAATAATATTTGTGCTAGTTCAAATGTTAGCCTTATGATTGGACCAAGATTTTTTATTTATATCTGAAAAAGGGAGGAATTCTAAGTTCATATATTAATGATATACTATAGTATATTATAAATACATGAACTTTTTATTAATAAGCAATGTTTTAAAAGTTTCTATTTTTTTTAAGACAGAAAGAAAAATTAATTAATAGTTTAAATGTTTTAATTATAGATATGATGGTATGAAAATGTGCCATGTGTTTAATTAGATATTGCATTAAAATGTGCTATGTACAATTCTTATCTTGAGTCTTCTCCATTAAATCCCATTTTGCATAATTAAAGAAGCCAAAAATTTTTTATTAAAAAAAAAATAGCAACCAAAATTATTTATAATTGATTAAATGTATATTTCCGTACATGTATGTCACAGTGTCATCAATTATTTGATTGTCAAAAAAATAAGCCTTTCAACTTTCATAGTGACATGTTATTCATATGTTCATTCTTTTACTACTGGAAAATATAAAATGATAAAACAAACATATTTTCAATTTATATCAAATTTTATCTTTTTTTTTTTTTTTCATGTAGAAACTTTTCATTCTTGGGTGTATTATTTTTGTAATTGTTTCTTCTGCCACTATATTGATTACTTATTCTTACTTGTTTTTTAAGATTTTGCTAGCATTTCTAATTTCATTATTGCTAATATTATCCAGCATGTTTGGCAGTCTTTCCATCATTTATTAATAATTTGACATTATAGCAACTAAATGTGAAATTCCTGCTATGTTATTCAAAGCACATAATCTTTCTGATTTTTTTTTTTTTTTTTTTTTTACCTTGTCAAAATAGAAAAATTAAAATACTGGAAGTTGTATTAGAAAGAAACAAAAAAGATACAAAAGGTGGCTCCACCACTTTGTATCTATGTTTAACTTGTAAATCTTAATTATTCAAATTAGACATAAATTTAATATCAAATTTTTAACTCAGCTGCTAAAATAAATAAATAAATTATCTAAGATAAATAAATCTGCTAAGATAAATAAATTATCTGTCTCAAGTAGGATTTTAAAATAAAATTGCCATCTGTAGGGTATGTAGCCACAATTATTGTTGAGTTAATTTTAATATTTTAAGATTCAGCTATTATTAGGCTTTAAAAAACATATATTTTTAAAGAAGTACTTATCTGATTAGTAATCTTAAACTTAAAAGTTACTTAACATCATAGCAATACTTCACATATAAACAACAGTGTTTTAGTTTTGTTACTTTAAACATTAGTGTTTTACTTATATAATTTTTAACATAGGAAAGCAAATTTATCTCCAACTCCTGCAACATATACAGCTATTGCTTGTGGTTATGCTGAGAAGGGAGAAATAGAGGATGTAAAATCAATTTTGAATGAAGCAAAGAGTAATAATATTGTACTATCTAATACAAATTATCTTTCGATTATAACTTCTTTATCCTCGGATGAAAATCCTGATTTTGTTGATGAAGTAAGTATTTTTTTTTTATGTTATTATTTTATAAATTCAGCGGTAGAAAATCTCCGCTAAACAGCTCCAAAATTCATCCCTTGCAACATTCTGCTACAAAAACAGCAAACTTTTATATCTGCACCAAAAATGAGATATTTTCTTTATTTTGATTTAGTAACCCCAAAAAATGGTCAAATATGAATGAGCCTATCTTCAGGTTTCGTTTAAGATCATTATTAGAAGGGGTAGCAGTTTTGCTTTTTATGACATTTTTAAATGATTGAGTCTATATCGTGACACCATCTATTTTCTTTATAGGAACAAATAAGATAAATAATTTGTTTGTGAACATATACTACTAAATTTTTCTATAATAACTATTTCAAATAAATTTAAATTGTTTTCAAGTTTTTCAAGAGAAAAATTCAGCAATTTTCAGAAATTAAAAAAAAATTATACATGTTGGTGAATAATTTACAAGTGTAAAATATTAATAAATTTTACATTTGTAAATTATTCACCAACATGTATAATTTTTTTTAATTTCTGAAAATTGCTGAATTTTCTCTACAACTGATATTTATCCTCGCAGTGTCATGGATGTTTGTTAGTTGTTCGAAATCCGTGTTAAACTGTAAGTCCCAGTCTAATTAGCCTAAAGTGGGTGCAGTGACCGTAAAGTGACAAACCAAACTAATCTGTTATTTATTGTCTTGCTAAGTATCCAAATTTTAATTTTAATAATAATTTGCAAATTAGCTGTAATCTGCATTTGAAGGATTAAAGCAATTCTTTATTTACCATTTATCACTCGAACTGAATTTCGTAAGCACATTTTTTCTAAAAATAATAAAATTTTTGAAGTTAATATTTGCTAAATAATAATTAAAAGCATTTTTATGACATTAATCCAGTATTTATTCTCCTCATGCATGACATATTGGGTTTTTTTTTTGTGTTACATTTTGTATCTTTTCAGATATTGGACATAAGTAATTTTAAAACTAAAAATACTACTTTTACTTATGTATATAGAAATAACTTGTAGTAAACATCATTTTTCTTACTAGATAGAAACTCGTATATCATTTGATATTTTAAAATTTAAATGAATCTTTTATTTCTTACTACCATTTATTAAAAAATAATTTGTATTTCAATATGAATTTCAATGTAAAAATGACATGCTAAAACAAAATTCAGAAAAATTTAATATATTTTTTTTTTTTATTAAATAATTTAATAATCATATCTTTGTATGAAATTCATTAAAAATTGGTACAATATTTCCATTAAAAATATTCATTGCTAAGCATTCCAAAATATTCAAAGTTGCAAGAAGGATAAAGAAAAAATTGTTAGCCTTCAAAAAATACAAAATGTATTAAGAAATAAAAATTATATTGTTATCTATACATTAAATAAAAAAAAAATAACTTTTAACATTTTATTCTAATTCTAATTTTCTTCTTATTAATAAATTAACTTTGTATTAAATTTCGAATATCATATGGAATGATTGAGTTAAATTTCAGTACAAATCATGCAATTTTATTTCATATCAATCATTTGATTGCTAAATAATATAAAATTATTTAGTATATACCTTGAAGTGTGAAAACTGTCAATGTAAGATTAAAACTGCTACGAAATCACAGAGAGAAAGAAAGCTACTGTAGTGTAGTATTTCATCTATTACTTAAATCACTGAAAGCTGCTAAAAAAATGCAATTTGCTCTGCTACAAAACTGCTATGAAAATCATTTTTTTTGATTTTCCACCCCCTGTCAATTCCAGAAGATTAAAAACTTCAGCTTCATAAATTAGTTGAATTCTGTGCACATATTTTTAAAAATTGGATCTTGATAAATAAAACAATTGAAAAATTTAATGGCATGTTATTGCTTAGCTTTTTGTTGTTAGCTGCTCAATAATTTTATTACACTAATTAGTTATGGAAATTAAAGTATAAAATATATTGTTGAATAAGTAAAGTCAAGTAGTTAGTTTTAGGAATATTGTATTAATTTGTTGCATTTTAGAACTATAAGGTAAGTTATGTAAGTAAGTATCTATATAAAGTTTTCTGTGCTATTTTTGTGAAGAATAACATGGTGTTCTAATATTAGATTCACTGCAATCCTACTTATGTATTGAGAAGGGGTTATAATTCGTAATTTGGTTATAAATTAGCTCTGCCCTGAAACAAATTTTGATCTCAAATGCTCTGATCCATTTTTTAGCATAAATCTTTTCTCTCCTAAGCTTAAGCAAAATAATGCAGAGGCAATTTTATATCAAATAAGATTTTTTAATGATATATAAATAGATTTACTGAAAATAATTTAATAAGTAATTTGTTTATTTGTAATAGAAATTTTTGTAATTTTTTAAGCAATTCATTCATAATTTGTTCATAATTTTTTAAATCTAGCATTTTATAATGCCAAACAACCATTTTGTTTATTTGCATTCAAGCAATTTTTCGGCTCCTTTTAACGACTTTTATTCTGTAGTTTAATCAAGTAATATTCCTGTATTTGTAAAATATAAAAATATACTGTTAGATGTAAAGAATGTTTTGTGTGATAGTTAAGCAATATTGGTATATTTAATATAGTAGCATGGGATATAAGTCAAGGCTTAATAAACTTATGACTTATTTGAGTTAGTTTGTATGCTATTTTTAGTTTATTTTATTTAAACTCATAATATAAAAATATAACTTTTTAATTGAAGGAAGTACTATAATGTCATCTCTGAAGTATTTTTCCATTTTTGTTGAAATGATTGCAACCACAGAGATATGTAGTAAAAATTAATATTGTTTAAAAGAAAAAATTTTTGTCTTTGAGACGCATAAAACTGTTCATTTATTGAAACTTTTAACACTTTTTGTAATACTGAAGAAAAATAAGCAGTTTATTATTGTACCTAAGAAAATGTTATCTTAAGTTTTTATTGCTGGTAATGTATTTATTTAAACAATTTGAATAATGCTCTATTTTTATACTTTACTATAATTACAAAGTGAAATTTTTGAATTCTTAGCTCTTTCTCTAGAACATGTGGATGTCTATTTAAGAAATTATCTCAATATTCTTAATGATATTTCTCTTAAGATTATGAAATATTTTGAATAATTCAGTTTTCAGCATTACTAACAATATTACCTTAATAATTATACACTTATATATTAAGTATACCCATAATAATTTAGCACCTTGATTTCTTCTTCAGAATTGGTGAATTTTTATCAGAATCTATTTTAGAAAAAAATAACAAAGACTTTTCTTTCTCTTTAATAAGATAATTAAGACTGTTACAAAGGAAGCTGTTTAGTTCTTTATTTAAGTTCTATAACATTGAAATATTCTCACTCTTTGGATATTTAAAGTGCAGCATTTTTTTCAGAAAATGCATTGAAAGATATGTTGCAAAAAAAAAAAAAAAAAAAAAAAACCCTTAAGTATACTTATCAAAAAATATGTTAAAATTTCCTTTTAAACTGGTTTAATAATATATTTTTTTAAATTTAACAGTTTCAATAGGACTGGTTAATAAATATTTACTTTAATTTTGACGATGTTTCATAAATCTGATTTTTCTATTTAAGTTAATTTTGTAGTTTTATTAATTTTAAATTAGGATATGAGAATTGCTTTTTTAATTTCATATTTATTTGACCTTAATATGATTGAGATTAATGAAGTATAAATTCATTATTAAATATGGATAGTTTGTCCGAAATTTACTATAAATAATAAAGTTAAATATTCAAATCCATTAACATATTAATTTTTAAAAATTGTATAATATTTTGTTAAATAAATAAAAAACCTTTTTTTTTAGTTGTTGAAAATGATGCCGAACTTGTATGAGTGGAAACAAGAAGTAACTAATGCTATGATCATTTTAATTAACAAGAATATGGATAATTATGCTTTCAAGCTACTGCTAGCAATAGCTACCCAGAAAGCAATTTTCCAAATTTATTTGTGAAACAACTTATAATAAGGATAAAGTATGTATGTCACATTTTTATGGGTGTTTTTATCTCTTTGTATTTAATAAAATTATCTTCACTTTTTAACCACATTTGAATTAACTCTTTCTTATAATTGTTTAATAATTTTAAAAATAATTTTTTAACTAAGTATTTCCTTCTGAATTATTTTTATAAAATCTGAAGTGATTTTACCGGCTATTTTTAATTTTTATAATGTTGAGGAGGGGGATTACATGATATTCATATAAAGAGGGGTGAAATAAAAAATAATACTTTTTGTTTT